>NDXB01006907.1:387-52225 GCA_002631895.1 Agapornis roseicollis
CCATCTCCTTCATCACCCTGGGATGGATCCCATCTGGTCCCATTGACTCATGAATGTTCAGGTGCCTCAACATTTCTCTTAACTTCCTCTTCTTGGATAACAAGAGGAACATTCTGCTCCCTAACACCACCTACCAACCCCAAAGTACAGTTATCTTGAGGACAAGGTGGCCTCCCACTAAAAACTGAGGCAAAGAAGGCATTAAGCACTTCTGCCTTCTCCTCATCTTTAGTTACTAAGTTTCCTGCCTCATCCAATAAGTAGCAAAGATTTGGCTTATCCTTTCTTTTACCATTAATGTATTTACAAAACCTTTTCTTATTATTCTTTACAGAAGTTGCCAGTTTAAGTTCAAACTGAGCTTTGGCCTCCCTAATTTTCTTTCTGCATGCCCTAGTAGCCTCCTGAAACACTCCCTGAGAAACCCTGCCCTCCTTCTAAAGATGATTCACCTTCTTTTTAGTTCTGAGTTCCTCCATTGCCTCGTTACCCATCCAGGCCGGACGCTTGCCTCGTCGGCTCATCTTCGGCACACAGGAACAGGCTCTTCCTGCGCCCTCAAGATCTCTGGTTTGAGGCACACCCCTCTTTCCTGAACTCCTTTGTTTGCAAGGGCAGTTTCCCAAGGAGCTCTCCGAACGAGCCTCCTAAACAGGTCAAACTCTGCCCTCCGGAAGTCCCAGGTAAAGGTCTTGTTGATGTTCCTCCTGATTTCACTGAGTATTGAGAATGCTACAGTTTCATCATCACTGTGCCCCAGGCGGCCTCCAGCCTCCACATCACCCACCAGTCCATCTCTATTAGCAAACAACAGGTCTAACATAGACCCTCCCCTGGTAGTCTCGCTCACCAGCTGTGACAGAAAATTATCCTCCACACACTCTAAAAACTTTCTGGACCGCCTTTTTTCTGCCATATGAAGTTCCCAACATATATCTGGTAGGTTGAAGTCGCCTACAAGAACAAGGGCTGAAGATCCAGAAACATTCTCCAGGTGCTTATAAAACAAGTTGACCACTTCTTCTTTCTGGTTGGGTGGACGATAACAGACCCCCAATAAGATATCAGCCTTGCCGGCCTTCCCCTTCATTCTTACCCATATGCATTCAACTTCATCATCATTAGTTTCAATACCTTTAACATCTAAGACCTCCCTAATATAAAGGGCCACCCCTCCACCTCGTCTCCCTTTTCTGTCTCTTCTGAAGAGCTTGTGGCTATCCAGTGCAGCGTTCCAGCTATTGGACTCATCCCACCATGTTTCTGTGATGGCGACTACATTATAGCTATGTTGTTGTACCATGGCTTCCAGCTCTTCTGGCTTGTTGCCCATACTACGTGCATTAGTATATATGCACCTTAGCTGGTCCACCGATTTCACCACCAACCCAGGCTGATTACCTTTGGACCTGCTTCCAGTCAGTCCATCTGCATCCCCTTCCCCCTTCAAACCTAGTTTAAAGACTAGTTTGAAGTATTAGGTTTTGCCTCCAGAAATATCCTCTAACTACTAGCATAACTGGGGATGTCTGATTTGAAGGGGCTTCTCTGAAGCTCTCAACACAAGAGGGACATGGAGCTGTTGGAGCAAGTCCAGGGGAGGCCACTAAGGTGCTGCAAGGGCTGGAGCAGCTCTGCTCTGGAGCCAGGCTGAGAGAGCTGGGCTTGTTCAGCCTGGAGAAGAGAAGGCTCCTTAAGGGCAGACCTTAGAGCAGCTCCAGTGCCTAAAGGGGCTGCAGGAAACCTGGAGAGGCGCTTTGGACAAGGGCCTGTGGGGCCAGGACAAGGGGGAATGGCTTTAACCTGCCCGAGGGGAGACTGAGCTGAGCTCTGAGGCAGAAGCTGTTCCCTGTGAGGGTGCTGAGGCGCTGGCACAGGGTGATGGCCCAGAGAAGCTGTGGCTGCCCCATCCCTGGCAGTGCTCAAGGCCAGGTTGGACACAGGGGCTTGGAGCAAGCTGGTCTGGTGGAAGGGGTCCCTGCCTGTGGCAGGGGTTGGAGCTGGATGAGCTTTAAGGTCCCTTCCCCCCAAACCAGTCTATGAGTCCCAGCACAGTGCCTTGACTTTTGCAGGGGAGACAGACCTTATGGAGGCCCAGCTGCAGGCACCTGCCAGGACTGTGCTGGGTCTCTGGTTTCACTAGTTGTCTGTGGATGGGCAGACATTTTGTGAGCAATCCAGAGATCTTGGTGTAAGGCAGCCTGCCTGAGAGCAGTCACAGAGTCGAGATAAACTGAAGGCCATGGATTAGGGAGTAAAAGAAACACCAGCTGTAAGAACTCAGAGGCAGGCAGAGGAGAGGGGGATCTGAGAAGTTCTGGGGCTCGAGTTCGCAGGACGGTGTTATCCAATCCTAGCACTGTTAAGGGTTAAGGTGCCCAATTGACACTTGCCAAATCCATGGAGCTGTGCTAAGAATCTCTGTATAAGGTTGACACTTTGTCTGATAAATTGGCATTCGCTTGATCCCATTGATTGTCTCAGTGCTGTCCGTGACTCCCGTGTCAACAGTTGTCCTCTCCCTGAAGGCCCCAGTGCAGCAGAACACTTGCCACATGTTCAGCTTCTGGGACATCACAGGCTCTGTTGACTGCCCCATTGATCATGGCCATGGTGTTGAGGTTGTCCATCTGGTGATGGCTGTCAGCTTCCTTCCTTAGTGGTTGTGGCTTCAGCAAGGGCTGGACCCCTGTTCTGAGGCCCTGCCATAGGCGTGCAGACAGCAGAGCTTGCCCTTTCCAGCAGCCTGCGACTTGTCCTGCTGGATTCTCTATGGCTGCTCTGTGGCTCACTTCCAACCATGATCTTTCACTGATCTTCTGCTCACTCTGTTAAAATATTTTAAGTCTGTAACATAATGGTTTAAGCACCTCTCAGGATACTTATGTGCTTAAACAGCATTTTTCATCAGAGCCACCTTTTGGAGCAGCATTAAATGCAATTGCATCATTTTCAAAGTTCCTGCTGTTTGAAACACTGTTTCCCCAGATCTGCCGTAGTCTCACCTTCCCTTCCTTCAGCTGGGTGGCTTTTGTAGTGTGCAGCCTGAGCTGGATTGAATTTGCCACATAATTTGCACCATAATTCCAGATACAAAAATACATACAATGCATTTTGGTCCTCACAAAGGAAGAAAAGGTCACATTCCTAGCTTGCATAATTTTTATCCTCCCCTCTCCTCCCGAAATGTTTACTCCATTAATATTTGTTTCATTGTCATCCATGCTCTGTTTCTGTTTAGCATTTCAAAACAGTGCATCAGTATCTTTTATGGCCCTGAGCGGAGGCTTGTGCTAAGCTATGCAGGAAGCAGCAAGCCATGACTTCAATAGTGGAATGTCATAGATGACAAAATTTAGAAAGAAAGAAAAACCAGGGAGGCAAGAGTTTCGATAGTGGTTGTTAGGTGCTCTCGACCTGCTGCATTTGTGGTGTGATGATCTCTATGGTTTGGGAGAAAATCAGTATCTACACCCCTGAAATCATAGAATGGTTTGGATTGGAAAGGACCTTAAGATTATCTAGTTCCAGCCCCCTGCTGTGGGCAGTTATGCAATAAGTTATCTTCAACTGGTATTTACCATATAATTTTACTGACAATCCCTCTGTTCCAGTGTCCAGCTTTCATAGCACAGCCTCTTCTGGAAGCAGCATGGGAAGCAGGAGTCAGTGCGTCCCGTCCCTTGGCATTGCAGGCAATTGCATTGTATAATCAGTTTCATAAATATACCAAGCTTTGTCTTAAGACCATTAGTCAAATCTCCTGTCTCTACTCTTCCCTTCTTCTGTATTGCAGTGGAATTGTTTTGGTTTTTATTCATGGCCTGGGTTTAGTGGTTTGTTCCCTGTGCTAGTGTTGTCCTTTGCTATCAGTTAGTTTTCACTCTATCAAGAATTTACGATTTTGCTGTGTTAATGGAAGCTGGTCCTGTCCTCTCCTCATCTCTGTTTGCAAGGCGCTGGAGCCAAGCCAAAGGTGGTGGGTGAGCTGTCTTGTGCTGTGTATCCTACCTGTATGGCGATGCCTGTGTGCTGCTGGGCCAGCCTGCTCTTCTTCTATAGATTCCCTCATCCTCTTCTTAAGCAGCAGCCACATCTCATGCTTGGGTTAGTCCTCCTTGGGAGGCACAAGGAATAGCGGGTGGTTTTCCAGGTACATCTTACCAGTGCTTCATACAGTGCTGTGTATACTGTCCTGAGAGTGTCCCAGTGTTACATTGCCTTTTGCAAAGTCCTGGTAGTAAGATGTATCTGACCTTTGTTGGCACAGTCCAGTGCAGTCTGTGTGACATGGAGTGGCAGGAGGTGGCAGCATGTCCAGTACTTGATCCCTATGGACTGCATAATTTTTGCACCAGTTTTGTAAGTGCAAGCTAAGCTTTTGAACCATCATAACATTTGAGATGGTTAATTAAGTATCTGAGAGTTCTAAAAAGTATAGCCAAGTGGTTTAAATGGTTGACTGCCTCATTTCAAAGTTGCAGCTGAACTTGTTTCAGGTTATGTACTTTCTGCTGTTCATGTGTTTGTAGATATGTTACAGTCAGGTCTTTTGAACTCTGTAAGACAAACTAGTACTGGAGATGGCATCTTCTTATTTGAGTAGCTAAGACCTTCTGAGATGGAGAAGATATTATTTGATTATTAGAGATTGTTCTAGTATAGAGATTATATTATTCTATTATAGAGATTCTATTATTAGAATTTACACATATTGGTTGCATATTTTCTTCTGACACAGTTGCTGTTTGAGGTCTCTTTTATAAGGATTACAGATATACTGTGGTTTCACTACATGTCAGTACTGCTGGGGAGATCCAGTCTGCTGGGGGATCCTTGTGGACCCAGGGCTCAACCTTCAGGTCCCATGTTTGAGACTGACTTGTGTCAGTTGGAGAAGGCCATTCCAGAAGAGGAGGTGAGCATTGCTTGGAGCGCCTTCCCACACTCATGGGTCCGTCACCTGGGGCGTTGAAGAGTGAGGTCAGTGATTATCGGATGGAAGGCAGGGAGTCCTTTTTTACATGTTAGAGTAACTGTGCTCTCAAGGAGCAAACATGTTTCTAAGATTGATGTGTGTTAGATACAATGCATTAGACATTCAGGTATGTTTATGGCATTGTGTGGGAGCTGGGGGCTCTATTTTTCTGTCTGTGTGTGGGTACCTTTCAGCTCTTGAGACCAACAAGGAAGAACCACAGTAAATGTTTGCAAACCCTTTGTTTTCACAAGGGAAATGCTACACATGTCTGTACTGCCTCTCTTCCTGAGAGAAACTGGGAATGGTTTAATGACATTAATTACATTAAAATGTGTGATCTTGCCCACTGTAATTCTGAGAAGTGGATTAATTGAAGGATCCTTTTTCTGATTGCAGAAGTGAAAAGATGAAGCTCTGGCATTGTTGGTGGCTGACTATTGCCATTGCCTGTACAGGAGTTACAGTAAGAAAGTATGACTTGGTGTTTCAAGTATCAAATACTTTGTGTAGACATCTGCTTTGGAAGGAAGTAAACTCTCTTCCTAAACTTGCTGTTGGGTGAAATGGCTCCCATTGATAGAGCAAAACAAGGTCTTCCTCTTGAGTAGCACCTAAACTTCATCAGTAGCGTCTGAAACTCACCAGATAACCGGAGTGGAGGCTTAGTGATGAACAGGTCAGATTTAAGTAGCTAGGAGTTGGCCTCTTCCTTCGTTGTGGCTTTCTAAGGCACAATACTGTCAGCGCCACCCCCTGAGTTGCAAACCTCATGTGGTGCTGCTGAGCAGCTGTGAGCTGGATGGCACAACCTGTGTGCTCCCTGCAGGTGTGGTGACCTCCCTGGGGTGCACAGTACGAGCCCACCCCACTTCAGCAGCAGACCTCTGTGTCCCCAGCAGTTGTGTTCCTTGCTTCTTTATTAGAAGAGGGACCTTGAAGCTCATCCATTTCCACCCCCCTGCCATGGACAGGGACACTTCCCACTAGACCAGGTTGCTCAAAGCGCTGTCCAACCTGGCCTTGCACACACAAAGCACTGCAGTCTCCTGCGAGCAAAGGGCTGAGGGGATGGGTCTAATGCTGAACCTCCCATGCTCCCTTTGGTGCGCACTAACATTGCAGACACTACCAGCCACCACGAATTAAGGCCACATAATGAGATTTCTGCATCTATTTGCATCTCTGGCTCTCTGCTTGATTCATCACTGATACAGTGTGATGATTTCTGATTATGTGCTACTATTTTTAGCCTCTTTCTTCCTTTGCAAAAGGCAGTAAAGCAGGAAGCCAGGCGCCTTCGGATGATTTTGTGCTGGGTATTTTCTGTGTAAAGACTAGTGTGTGAGCCATTGTTGTTCGTCATAACCCTGGGTTGTTGCAGACTAGTTACCCTGCTTGAAGTCTGGGGATAGAACCTAGCAGTGAACAATCCATGTGACTGATTTTTATATATAACAGTGTTATTCCCCAGTAGTCTCAGCTCAGTGATCAGCTGTTTTACTGAAGTGATTAACTGTTTAACTGCCCATCTTCAACAATTAATCTGTGAAAGCAAGTCTAAAGGCTTTGGAAAAAAAAAGTGAAAATGATAAAAAAGATTGAAAACATTAACTGGAATTAATAGAGTTAATTCAATTAACTGGAGGCAGCCTTGCTATTGGAAGTGTGGGCTAGTTGTTCTTGTACACCCATCTACTTTGTCATAATGGGATGCAAAATACTTTTTCTTAACCCTCAGTGGAATTATTTCTTTTCATTTCTCTTTTCTAAATGTCTTTACTAGAGCTTCATAAAGATGGAGCAGGAAGCAGTGAGATCACTGAGATGCTGGTCTGAACTGAGCTCTGTGCATTGAAACCGGCACCTTGCTCTGGAACTGAGAGACACCTTAAAATCAGGGGCAGCTCCTGGCAGCGAGTTGGGCCCATGATTCTTCACCAGTACCACATGGAAGAATGCAGTCAGCAGATGTGCATTGCAGGTTTTAGACTTCGTACCTTGGGCACTTTATGGCAGATTATTTTGTAAATACTGTATCTCAGTGAAGATGTCTTTAAAAAGACCATACGGCTATGCTCTTTGAGTTTGCTTTGTTAGCGTTTTCTTTTGCCCACTCTTATGCTGTTAAATATTTAAGTGTATAAGGAAGCAAGAATCATACCTGCAGTATCTGCTTTCCCTAAGTCATAGGAATTTGTAATGTTTTTTGAGACCAGAAGTATGCATTTGATTCATGTGGATATTCTTTTCCCCTATGGTGACTGGCTACTTTAATCAGCACTCACAGAGGCGTGGACCTTCCTTTTTGTGCCGAGGATTTGTGCAGCATTTCAATAGGATTGGCTGAGCACAAACTGAACACAAGGAACAAGAGTAAATCAGAGGGATTCTTTTTCTGTTATAACTGGTTTTGGTGCTTTTCATAAGTACTGCAGGCATAAAATGTTCAGTTGGGAAGGCGACTTTCAAGTTAGTGTCCTCTCTGCTTGTTTGATTTTAGGATACTCTAAATGTTGGAGTGAAATCTTGGTGCTCTTCAAATGACTGAGAATATTCCCAGAGCTTCAGCAGGGCTATGTTTGTACCCCCCTTTCTCTGAAAGAAATAGAAAATGTGAAATGCCTCTGGATGTTTATTTACTGAGCTACATTCACTCAATAATAGGTGCTTGGTTTTAAAGTGTAATTGCCTCTGTGAGTTTGGTTAATGAAAAAAAAACAACCCTCCAACAACCCAAGAACCAAACCCACTTTATTCAGTTTGTGTTCTCTCTTTCTTCTGCCCTGGTATGAGTTTCTGGCAGGTCTAGTGCAGAGGGCACTGTGTGGAAGGGGATTTGCTGTGTGATGGTTAGGGCAGGAGAGGGACCGTAGCTGGCCCAGGGGTGCTGGCCATTCATAGCCATATAACATGTTCCATGAACTATAGATGGAGGACCAGAGCAGAGTATCATGCTGAACATTGAGGTGCTGCTTCTGCTGTCTCACTGTCTGGAGGTGGTTGTTCACAAGTGTACTATAAATATACCTGAAGTGCCTGTTCTCTGATTCCTTGCACTTCTTTCTTGTGCTTGTGGATGTGCTCATATTCCTGAGCAAGATCAGTCCAGTCTCTGCTGCCTTTAGTGGCTGGTAAGGCTCTTCCCTGGGTGCTGTATAAAATGCTTACTGGAAAAAAAATAAAGCCTGCCTGCCAACCCAATGAGAACTCACATGTGCCAGGCAGGATGAGCTATAGTGACAGTGTGTGCTGAGCCATGTCATCAGTCGGAGTGCCTGCTTTCCCTGGGGATGGCCCTTTCTTCCTCATCCCACTGCTACAGCAGTTCTCTCCTCTGTGGATCTGGGACTTCAGTTTGCTCTCAGCCCTTCAGACCTTGTATTGCACAGGAAGAAACTCAGGTGAGATGGCTTCTGATGCAGGAGCAGCTAAAAGATGCTTCAGAGACAAGGAGAGTGAAGAGCCCTTTGGTCCAGGCTCAATCTCTTCACCAGTAGGACAGGATATACTGTACTACCTTTATCTGGAATGCTGTCTGAGAATAGCGTAATATGAAATGTTAATATTGCTGTGTCCATGTCTCTTTCTTCTCTGAATGATTGACTTCTAGTTTTCTGTTCTTTTATTACTCTTAGGTTGCAAATTAGATGGGACTGAAGAAGACTAAGCCTTATTTGTAGAAGACTTAATCTTTCAATCAGTTTCCTCTGAATTAAGCCAAAAGAGCTGTAGCAAATCTAGGAATCATGTTAAACATGACGTACATAGTGGGAATAAAATTGAGCCTGTGCCTTCTTTTGCTCCGTAACTTACTGTTGAGAAATCTGTGAATGTTTTCCTTAGCGTCTATTCACTTTTATTGCTAAAACCTTTATTCCTGCCTTATCGGAGGGAGGGGGAAGGGGTTTGTGTGTTGGCATTCTATGGTTCTATGCTCTTGGGTGCAGAACTAGGACCAGGAGGGCATCTTGAGGCAAGAGGGAAGTGAGAGCTGAGGCACTGCAATGTGATGGGGGGGTACAGCTGTAATTAAAAGGGTTTGTAAAGAGAGCTTTAACGGAGTGGTTCCAGCCAAACCCTGCAAGGAGGTGAAGATTATACCAGGAAAATACCTCTTTTGGTGCTCCAAATGGAGCAAGTTTAACTGCTGCTTCTCTCTGTCTCCTACTCAGTGCACCTTTGTCAGGATTTTACTTTCCTTTTCGCTATTTCTGAAATGATACTGTTCTCCTGAAAAAGGCTGCAAGAACAAACCTGAAAGTTTACAAAGCAGATTGCTTGGTAAATTTCTCAAAATCCATGAAAGAGGTTGCTGGATATTTGCAAGTGATTAAAGGGTTTCAGTGTTGAATTAACATCTCAGAGAAGAATCGAAAACCTTGTACAGTCTTAAAATGAAAGTTAAATGTGAAGCCTCTGAGGTGACTCCACTATAGTGGAAGAAAGGTATTGGCATTTCTGTTATTTGTAGAAAGCACTGCTGGAAAAGGGGCATAAGGGGGGAAGAAACCCTCTTATTGCAATAAATCTGTGCAGGAAGGAAGGGAAACTTAAAAGCCCAGTTAAAGATTAAAGGCACTGCAGAACACTGAGTGCAGGAAAATGAGATGTGGCTAAAATGTATTTGATTGTTTGTAGCAGGGATGAAGGAATGAAAACTGAGTCATGGTTCAGCTGAACTTACCGAACAGTTTTAAGGGTCTGCAGGAATAATAAATGGTAGAGCCTTTCAGTTTGCTACAGAGGAGATCCAGCAATGATGGCTCCCGTATCAGTGCTGATTGTTCCAGTAGAAGCAATAGGAAACCTGCACAGGGCATGTTCTGAGAACGCAGTCAAGTACTGTGCATATTGTTTCATGTGGGGAATGTAACAACATCATCTTACTGTGCATTCATTAAATGCATTCATTTCCTTGTCAATCCTACCAAAAAAGTTATTTTCATCAGAGTCTGTCTCTTTGAGTGTACAGAGAGGCTTTACTATGTGAATTGAAACTGCCATCGCCACTTGAGCATCGTTGTTTGTGGAGAGCAGTGCTTTCCCCTGTGCAGAGTGCAGAGGAGGGTGAGAGGCTTTTCTTGCCCAGTATTCATACCTTCAGCAAGAAGAGATCTCAGCCAGCCAATGTGCCTGTGCTTGGGCATCTGTTAGAGCTCAACCTAAGGAGCATTTTGCAAACCGGAGAAGAAGACAAGCCAGGCGTAAAGCACCCTTTGAGCTCCCCAGAGCCCTGAGTTACCTCCTGCCATCTCCTCTGGTTCTGTAAACATCTCTAAGGGAGATTAAAGCCCTCATGGCTTTATTTTCTCCTCTGCAGCTCTAATTCAGGGTTGTTCCCAGCCTCAGACTCACTCTTGCTGCTCAGCTGACAGGTTTGTGTTTAATTACTGGACTGGCTGGTTGAGGCTACTTTGTACTTGTAGCTGCTGTGGATATAGCAGTGTGGGAATAACGTAAGGAGACTTGAATTTTGGGGTTTGTAAGGCCAGAACAGGACTAGTTCTGAAGCTGTTTAGTTCATGAAATCAGTTGTGACTGCAGCTCTTCTCAAGAGTTATGTGTAATATCAGTTCATTACAGCGGAGCTAAAGTGAGTGTTTCATATGTTGTCCTCTGCTAGTGGATGCTAGTACACAATGTAGATTATGCCTAAAGCTCCCAGGTCAAAAGTGACATTTTACAGAAATAATAACCTGAAATTGTGTATTTTTCTGTTGTTTTCATTGTGAAGTATCTGTAAAAAGCTTCCCTTCCACCCAGTGTTCTGTGCAAGAGTTCACACTGCTCTGTGCACAGCTACCACTTTGTTGTTTCTTAATGAGAGTTAGCAATAATGGCAGTTATTAATAGCAATAACGGTCCCTTCATTGCCAAGAGCAGCTAGCAAAAATTCTTCTTGCTGGGTATAAATCTCTTAAATTCTTCTGTGAGAACCTCCTGTGCCTGCTCCTCTCCCTCGCTTGGCTCCCGTGTACCACAGAGCCCTTCTGGAGTTTGCTGTCACCATCTCTGGGAGCAGAAGTTTCTCTCAGCTGCCTAGAGTTGTGACTAATTCTTTCCAAAGCACTTGCCCAATTCTGCAAAACTTACTTTCCATGTGAATTATAGGTGAAGCTTTTTACAAGGGTCTGTAGGGACAGGACAAGGGGAATGGCTTTAACCTGACAGAGGGGAGACTGAGCTGAGCTCTGAGGCAGAAGCTGTTCCCTGTGAGGGTGCTGAGGCGCTGGCACAGGGTGATGGCCCAGAGAAGCTGTGGCTGCCCCATCCCTGGCAGTGCTCAAGGCCAGGTTGGACACAGGGGCTTGGAGCAAGCTGCTCCAGNGAGGCGCTGGCACAGGGTGATGGCCCAGAGAAGCTGTGGCTGCCCCATCCCTGGCAGTGCTCAAGGCCAGGCTGGACACAGGGGCTTGGAGCAAGCTGGTCTGGTGGAAGGGGTCCCTGCCTGTGGCAGGGGTTGGAGCTGGATGAGCTTTAAGGTCCCTTCCAGCCCAAACCAGACTGGGGTTCTGTGAAAATGGCACAAATAGAAGATTGGTCTGAAGTATTTCCATGTATTTGTAAATACATGAACACAGAAACAGATGTCTTCTCTGACATCAAATTAACAAGAATAAAAATTCAGCCTCTCATGAGGAAGAGCAGTGTGGCAGAAGATAGCAGAATTGTGCTGGTTTGCAAACTCATGTTGGACAATAGTTTCTGTATTAATTAATACATTAAATATAACTAATGCTTTGTCATATAAAATAGTATCATCAGCTTGATTAGATGCTGTAATACTGACTAGAGCACTTAAAAATTCTTATTTCATGTTTTATATTTTCTATTATTTTTTTGCAAGGTGTGTAAAACTCATAAAGGACAAACACATTTTACCTTTGTTCCTCATCTGTGCCTTCTCTGCTTCTTTGTCTTCAGAAGTTTATAGAGTTTGAAGATGCGCTGGAGCAGGAGAAGAAAGAACTACAAATCCAAGTGGAACACCTTGAATTTCAGACTCGACAGCTGGAGCTGAAGGCCAAAAACTATGCAGATCAGAGTAAGCAAAGTTGTATACCAGACATGATTATAAGCTTTGCCTTCCACCCATATGTACTGCTGCTCTGAATGTATGTTTCATACTTTTTGTATTTAATGTAATCTATGCAAAACCTGAAATGTCTTGTTATCCCTTGCTTTGGTATAAAATTTGGAGCCTTCTAAAGGATGGAATGTGTCCAAACTCATTTAATAAAGGCTTCATTACGTTTTTGCGTAGGGCATGATCAGTCTCTGCAGGTAAAAGATTTGAGCCATTGATAAAGGTCTGGAACCTAGTTTCCATTTTCTCCTTGTCTGTGAATAGAACTTCCCATTTAGTTTTTCTCATGTAAACTATCACATTCATTCGTTTGTTTGTTTATTACAAATACTGCCTTGACATGTGCAGCCATGCTTTGTTGGATCCCCTCAGAATTCATTGGTGTTTTGTCCAGTACTTCTGCTCCTTACATAGCCAGAGGGTAATGCTGGTGGTGGCCCCTCAAATAGCCCATCCCAGAGGGTAATTNCACATTCATTTGTTTGTTTGTTTGTTTGTTTATTACAAATACTGCCTTGACATGTGCAGCCATGCTTTGTTGGATCCCCTCAGAATTCATTGGTGTTTTGTCCAGTACTTCTGCTCCTTACATAGCCAGAGGGTAATGCTGGTGGTGGCCCCTCAAATAGCCCATCCCAGAGGGTAATTTAAATTGTTGCCAAACTAGGACACTTGGAGGGCATCAGGCTGATGCCAAAGAACTCTGCTTCTGTGGTCTTATTGCACTATTTGGACTCCTTATTTTGAGAGGTATCCCTGGATTGAGTTTGTAGTTAAGACCAGATGTGCATTACTCTATTTCTGTTTGTTTTGTTCAGTAGGTATAAATTAATTTCTAACAAAATAGGCTTTGAGACTTCAAGTTTCTGCTGAGAGTCTGGTGTGTGCTAGTTGATGGTTGGAATCTTCTCTTGGTAGTTTCGCGACTGGAAGAACGTGAATCAGAAATGAAGAAAGAGTATAATGCTCTACATCAGCGTCACACAGAGGTAGGGTATCATCTCCTAATTTCTGAATCAATAAACTTCTCGCCTACATACAAAGTCATGTTACAGAGTTCAGCTTTTCCCATATTAGTTATGACTTCTGAACTTTGGGAGCATCAGAAATATCTGAATGGAAGGTGTTAAGAGGATGGAGCCAGGTTCTTTTCAGTGGTGCCCAGTGACAAGACTGGAGGCAAATGGCACAAACTTGAACACAGAACACTCCTTCTGAACATGAATAAAAACTTCTTTACTGTGAAGATCATGAGCTCTGGCCCAGTAGTGTGGTAGAGTCTCCATCCTTGGGGATACTCAGAAGCCAGCTGGACATGAGACAGCCTGCTCTAGGTGGCCCTGTTTGAGCAGAAACATTTGATCTGATGGATCCAGGAAGTTCTTTCTATCTTCCACTGTTCTGTGATTCTGTGAACAGTGCCCCACTATGTCACCTCTCACTGCTGGTACGAGACTTCAGGAGATGTTGTACATTGTTTTTGGATGTTCTCTTTCATGGCTCTTCTGAGATTAATCTTAAGTAAATTGCAACACTATTTGTTGTGAGATTTTTCTGCCAGGTTAGTCCATTCACTTACATCATCAGCTTAGAAGACAAGAGCAAAGGCAAGGAGATGTGCAGGAAAAAAAAAGGGGGGGAATTGGAAATGGATTCTGGGGGGGATTAAACAAAAGCAGAAAATGAATCTTTTGTCCTCTGTTTGCCTCATGATTTTTTCCCTCTTCACAGATGATCCAGACCTACGTGGAACACATTGAGCGATCCAAGATGCAGCAAGTTGGGGGAAATAATCAAACTGAGGGCAGTCTACCTGGAAGAAGGTAGGGCCCTAACCTCTCCATGTAATGTATGCTGCCTGGGAACTCACAGACTGAGTGTGCGTATGGGAGGGAGAGAAACCAAAAATAGGATCTTTTCTTGTGGGCATAGATTAAAGTTGGAGCTTTTTTTGCAGTGAGTTTGGGGTGAGTTCTGGGGATATTTTCTAAGGCTTGATGACAAGGAGCTTTATGTGTTATGCTACAAAGCTTCAGCTTTGTCATGCTCCTGTTGATGAGGGCCTCTGGAAAAACATGTTTATATTCTCAGGTAACATGTAAAAGGTTTATCTATAAAATGGGTGAAGGTGTCATATAAAGTACTTATGTGTGTGTGTGTGTGTGTGTGTATGTGATAGCCAGAAAAAACATAGGAATTAAATTTGTTAGCTATTATGGATTTCCTTCCCACACCATTCTTTACAGAAAAGGAAGGTTTCAGTCAGTCAGTCAGTCCATAGACTTACTTATGCCCAAGAAATTGGTGTCCTCTCCCCCATTTTAGAGCACCAAACCAGTAGAAATCAGCCTTTGCTTAAAGAAGGCAGTGGTAGGAAAGAAGTTCAATATGTAGAACTAGTCTGTTGTAGTCTTACAACAAATTTAAAGCACTAAAGTTAAGTTCATTGATTCAGTCCAGATACATCTAGTTTTATGTGTTGTGTGAAGGAATCAAATGCTTTCTGTCTGATGATACTGTATACCAGTAACATTGCTCACAGGGTGGCAAGCAGAAGTGATGTGCATAAGTACTGGTTAGAGAAGTAATAGATCATATAACATAATTTACTTTGATGAAGCATAATCTATTAAGTCACTCATCCATTAAAAAGGTGTTTTCTGTGGCAGTTTTTATACATGGCAGGTTGCTGTTTGTGTTTAATCGGTGCATGCTAATGCAGTGATTAACACTGTAATGTGTAATGCTCCAGGTGAGCAGTGTTGACAAAGGAATAGGCTGCAGGAGATGAAATCTTTTTGTTGTCCTTGTCAATCTTTTTCTACCTTTTTAATTTCCCCTAGCCTTGAGGAATGTTAAGAGGTTTTATACACATGCTGACTGCAAACCGGGGCAGCTGTTGGTCTGAAAACCAGTCAGAGACAGTCTGCATTGCACAGGAATACTTGGACAAGACTGCCCACTGCATGTGTCCTCCCTTGATTCTTACAAAATATGTCTGACTGATCCTGGTTATTATCTGTGAACTTCAGCTGCTGAATGTCACTGGGCTTCACCTGTAAACAAAACCTTTGGGAAGCATTAGGCTATGAAAGGGATTGGGATGGTGTGTCAGACTGTACACAAAGGGCAGCATGGGCAGAAACACAGACATGAAAATGATGGGAAAGCTAATCAATGGAAGGCCATGAAGCTTCGTGAAATATCGTGTGGTAGGGATGATGAAATGCAAAAGAGCTGCATTGAGCAAAATTATTTGAAATTAAGACTGAAGGAAAAGATAAATAATAAAGGAAGAATTAGGGTAATTTACAAACTTGTATTTAGGTTTGTAACACTTAAATAACAGAGTGTCAGTTGGTTTTGGGTTAATATAATAGAAAGGAAATTCCAGGTCTTGGCACAGGACACATGAATACCCTCTGTCTGCTGTGGCTCTCTGTTGCTGGGTCAGACTGCTGTGGAAAAGACAGACTTTGAACTGCCAAAGTTAGACGTGTATTGTAAGAAAGAAAAAGGAAGAGAGAAGAGGACCCAATCCCACCTTATCAAGCAGTAAAAGACAGGAATCTTCAGAAACTTCAGTGACTCCAGCTGGATTCCCTGCAGCCTTAGAGCCAGGCAATATCCTGAGCTGGAAGGGACCCATGTGTGGATCATGGAGTCCAACTCCTGACCCCACACAAGACAACCATATATCTAGGAGTATTGTCCAAACACTTGGGGAACACTGACAGGCTTGGAGGCATGACCAGTGCTTGACTACCCTCTCTGTGAAGAATTTTTTGTAGTACTGTCTATTGGCTATTTCATTACCTTCCATAATAATTAGATATACTTCTGTAGGCTAGGAGGATAATTTGCAGTTGGAAGATACTGGTATCTCAAAGAAAGATGCTTTATTTATTCTGAATCAGTTGTGGATAGGGGCATAGCAGTTGACATCATCTACCTGGACTTGTGCAAAGTGCTCAACACTGTCCCACGCAGCATACTTGTGTCTAAACTGGAGAGACATCAATTTGATGCATGGACCACCTGGTGGATAAAGAAGTGGCTGGGCAGCTGCATGCAGAGAGTTATGGTCAATGGCTCAGTGTCCAGCTGGAGACGGGTAATGAGTGGTGTCCCTCAGGGATCGGTGTTGAGACTGATCCTGTTTGACATCTTTGTTGGCAACATGGACAGTGGGATTGAGGCACCCTCAGCAAGTTTGCTGATGGCACCAAGCTGTGTGGTTTGGTTGATACACTGGAGGGAAGGAATGGGATCCAGAGGGACCTGGACATGCCTGAGAAATGGGCCAATGCCAGCCTCATGAAGCTCAACTAAGCCAAGTGCAAGGTCTTACACTTGGGTTAGGGCAATCCCAGGCACAGCTCCAGGTTGGGCAAAGAGGAGATTGAGAGCAGCCCTGCAGAGAAGGACTTGGGGGTGGTGGTCGATGAGAACATGAACATGAGCCGGCTGCAGTGTGCGCTTGCAGCCCAGAAAGCCACCGTATCCTGGGCTGCATCCAAAGGAGTGTGACCAGCAGGGCCAAGGAGCTGATCCTGCCCCTCTGCTCTGCTCTCGGGAGACCTCACCTGGAGCATTGTGTGCAGTTCTGGTGTCCTCAGCATCAACAGGACATGGAGCTGTTGGAACAAGTGCAGAGGAGGCCACGAGGATGAGCAGGGACTGGAGCATCTCCCATAGGAAGATAGGCTGAGAGAGTTGGGGCTGTTCAGCCTGGGGAAGAGAAGGCTGCGTGGAGACCTCAGAGCAGCCTTCCAGTATCTGAAGGGGGCCTATAGGGATGCTGGGGAGGGGCTCTTTATCAGGGACTGTAGTGACAGGACAGAGGGCAGTGGGTTCAAACTAAAACAGAGGACGTTCAGGTTAGATACAAGGAAGAAGTTCTTTACTCTGAGGGTGCTGAAGCTCTGGGACAGGCTGCCCAAAGAAGTGGTAAATGTCCCTGGCAGTGTTCAAGGCCAGGTTGGGCAGAGCCCTGGGTGACGTGGTCTAGTGTGAGGCGACTCTGCCCTTGGCAGGGGTTTTGGAACTAGATGATCTTAAAGTCCTTTCCAACCCTAACCATTCTGTGATTCTAGGATAAGATGGATGTACTCTCATTTGTAAGGCTAACAGAGCCCTACATAGAGGAGGGAAAAATACATTTATTTATATGTGAATCAAGAGGGCCTATTTACCCTTGTTGTTCTGCCAGTTGAATAGTCATTTCAGAAAATTGTATCTTACAGTGCTTCTGGAGAGGATTAACTAATGGCTGTTGCAGTTATCAGTGGGCTGTATAGTGAGTTATCTCTATGCTGTGTTTTCTGTGAAACAGTGAATCAGTCTCACAGCAGAGAGTGGCTTAGGAGAATGAAAGTAACTACAGGACACTGTATTTGGGGTCTGGCTAACATTTCAGCATCTTAATATCTGTTGGGGGATAAAAAGAAATCAAAATACAGATGGCAGCCTTTTTAGGCAAAAGACAGGCATGATGGGTATAGAAAACAAGAGAAGATGTGGTATAAAAGGAACCAGTAGTTTGCAGATGTTCTGTTCATAAAATCTCCCTTACTGAGCTATATTGATTCCTTCTTCTCTCCCCGTCCCAGTCTGGAAGTCTACAGTTTGCTCCCAGAACATGGTCTGATCCTACTGTGGCGGCTGAAATGGGCTAAGTGTATTAAGCTGGTTTCCCTTCCCGCTTACATTGCTGTAAATAAAAATCTATCTGTGGAAGTACTTATACCATAAAATATAAAAGTACCATAGGCAAAAACGTATTTCAGGGCTTCTGTCTTTTACAGGGTGGTTTATATATGCACCTGTCAAACTTTGGTGGACTGCATGGTAGGAGTTAATTTTAATAAGCCTTTCCTTCCCTGACTTTCAAAGAAGCTAACATTAATTGTGAGTTTATATTATCATTCCTTGAAAGAGATGCATGGATAAAGTGTTTCTGGTTATACCTACAGGACTGCCATTCTCTGGGACAAAGGGCAACATTGTCATCAAGAATTACCTCTTTGTATTAGAGAAATCAGTCTTTTACCCTTGTGAGTGTGGCATATTGCTAGTCTTGAGAGAGGAAAAGTGAAACACTGGATCTGTGAAAGCCCCCGATTGGGCAGTGACCTGAGTTTGTAGGAGCTACCAATGGGAAATGAGACTTGTTCCTTCATTTCAACCCTTGCACTGTTGGGGGGTGTGTGTAGCTCTGTTATCTGTATATGCTTGTGGACAAGCACTTGGGACAGATGTGTGTTTTTGTGTCGCTGCACAGCTGGGTGGGGGCCACACACATAGGTTTTGTGTGTGCTGGTGCACTGGTGTGGACTGGGGGGACATGGACATGATTTCTCATAGCCTGGCACATGAATTGGAGTGTTCTTATTTATTTTCATCTGTGGATGTGTTTGGGTGTGTTAAATCGCATAGGGGTGTGCAAGACTGTAGTGTGCATATGACCGTAACATGCTGCATATGATACCAAGTATGTTTGCTTGTCCCTTGAGAAGTTTGTGCAAGAACTGTTGAGGGGCTGTATCAACAGCCATCCAGGAGGAGTAATGAGCACAGTGCACATTTGTATGTGGGGTGGATGACAGTGCATGCATTCTCCTTACCTTTGGTAGGACTCCATGTTTGCATGACCTCTGCTCTCTAATGGTTGTTCTTTTTTTGTCTTGCTTTTTGTGCATTTGCTGCTCTGTTTTGGCTGTTATGTTTGTCACGGCAGTCATCGCCAGTCATGGAGGAAAAGGTAAATCCTGTTGCTGCATCTTCACTTCGTTAATCCTGGTTTGGGAGGTTGCTGTTGACTGGCAACAGGTGATGCTGGGAATTTGCCCTCTGTCTGTTGGCACCAGGGTTAGACTGGTTCAGTGAGTGAGGCAGAGGGAGCGACCAGGCTGCTGTGTCTGGAAGAATGTTCTCAGCAGGAAGAAGCTTGTGAACTCAAACACAGAAGACACAGCTCTCAAAACAGGATCAGTCCTCTGTGATTGGACATTTATACTTCACGTCCCAGAATGTTTTAAAAGTCATCTTTTCTCCCCTATTTTACTATAGGTATGAGGCATGTATGTGTTCTGAGTGGGCAGAAAATGCATGTTGCTGTTAGCGGCCCTCTGAAGACACTCCTGGTTTGGGCAATAAGTTCTGCATCTGGAGCCTGCAAACAGCAGTTCTCATCTTTTAAGTGCCAGCAAACAGATCACAGTTTTGTTATGTATAATAAGCATTAGGAAGTTACCTGTAGAGCATCCTGATCCCAGGTTTTTGCTACTGCAAACTTTTATTGAGGAGTTTGCTGTTTACCTCATAATGTAAGGTGTAATCAACCAAGTGTTATGCAGGTTACTCCAGCACTCAAAATTTAGGCCATTCCTGAGGGTGCTCTAGATGTCTTTGAAGGCTGATTGTTAGCCCCAAGACTGCAAAGTTGAAGTTAGCTCTTTGGTGGTGTTTGCTCCTTCTCCTGCCCTGTGAGATTTAGAAAAGGCTGGAAGGCGTTTCCAGAGAAACTCAGCAAGGAAATTTCCTATCTATGTTAAAATGCTTTCCTGGAGATCCTACAGCTTCTGGTTAGCAGGGACTGTGAAGTTTATACATTCCCTGTACATTCAGTGGGGGGCTGTATCTCCTTGCATGTTAAATGTGTGTGTTTGTATATGAATGTAGAAATAAGCTATGGCTTCCCAAAAGAAACCTGATAGAAATTAGAGGAAGTATAGTGTCTCAGCACATGTTTGGGATGGCTCATATTTCCCAGTGCTGCCAGTGAGTTACATCAGTGCATCCCAGCACGGTCACAAAAGCGTTTCTATTGTAGCATGTTATTCTGACTGAACCCACTTGTTCTGCATGGAATGGTTTGCAGTTACATGACATTTTCTCCAGCTATGAAGCAGGACTCCCTTAAGACAGTCATCCTAACCTGAAGAAGAGGAAAGATAGGAAACTATGGCTTTTTTTTCCCCCTTTTTTCCCCCTTGAAAATAATGATTTTTTTTTTTAATTAGACTTTTTTGGGACCCTTGAGTTATTTCTTTAAAACTAGGAATTTTCTGTCTTTGTGGCGTAAAGTTCTAATTTCTAGTTTTGAATCTCTTCTTAATCTCTTCTACATAACTGGCTATACTTTTTGTGGCACTTAAATCAGTACAGTGCTGGGGTGAAGATTTCATATTAGGGGAAAATTTTCCCTAGTGTGTTATTTAGAAACTTAAAACTTAGCAGTTAGAAACTTTCAGGTCTTGGAATGATGGAAGTAGGATAAAGAGAGGCAAATGCAGGAAGACAGAGGTAAGTGGACTAAGGTATCATGACCTATTAAGAACAGGTGTAAATAGTAGTGATGTGCAGATAGACTCCACAACTCGTTCAAGTTGTAAAGTAGGTATGCTTTTTATTCAGTGCTGAGTGGGGATAGCTCCTTCGAAGCATGCACACCTCACTGTTGTTTCCCTCTACATTTATTCTCTGAAGTTAAGGTTACACAATATGCCTATCCATATTCATTATCTATCCCTGCTTTGTATTATAATGAACTAGAAGGTCCTTTGTGCCTGCGCAGTGCCCCTTCTGGTCATGGGCAGGGGTCTCGAGATGAAGTAAATGAGTCTTCCTCCTCTGAATAGGGGTCTTCAAGATGAAGCAAATGAGTCTTCCTCTTCTTAAACTTTCCACCTTCTAGTCTCATGCATGCCCTCAGGGGCTGGCCCGTGTCCCAGGCCATAAGCCATCTGCTTCTCCCCCTTATCAATAGGAGATAATAGATGTCCTCCTCTTCTTAACTTTTCACCTTTTAGTCTTCATGCATGCCCTCAGGGGCTGGTCGGTGTTGGCTTCTCCCCTCATCAATAGTAGGCATGATAGGTACTTATAACAGACAATACTTCTGTTTAAGCAAGAGAATTTCTCTAACCCCCTTGTACAATCCGTCTGTACTACTCCCTCTGTACATTGGTTACACCTGAATCAGTAGGATAGAAGTCATCAATTGGTATCTAGACAAGCAGACATGGAATATTGTCTATAAACCTTCAGCAGTTGTTAGTATTTAAAACTAACAAGCACCAAGGTGCCTTTTGAGTGGAAATGTTACCAGAAAAATGGTATGAATCTGATTTTGAATCTGTTGAAAGATAGTTGCGTCTTCTCTATGAAGGAAAGTAAGGCTAATCAGGTTGTGTCAGTGATCTGTGTTCCTCTAAAATCTATTTATGTGCTTCCTTGGTGTCCTGGGTTCAGCTGTAACAGTTACTTTTCTCCTTTCTAGTAGCTGGTGGAGTGCTGTGTTCTGGCTTTAGTTTGAGAGCAGTGCTGATTAGCACACCGATGTTTTTGGTTGTTGCTAAGTAATGCTTACCCCGATCAAGGACTTTCAGGGCTGCCAGTGAGGAGGAGCACAAGAAGCTGGGAGGAAGCAGAGACAGGACACCTGACCCAAAGTAGCCAGAGGGGTATTCCATACCACAGTATGTCATGCCCAGTATATAAACTTTGAGGAGTCACCTGGAAGGGCCACATCACTGCTTGGTCAGGCTGGGTATCGGTCAGCAGGTGCCGAGCAATTGTGTTGTGCAGCACTGCTGGTTAGCGTTTGGTTTCTTTTGTCTTCCCTTTTCAGTTTTATATTCTCTCCCCTTGTTACTTCCCTTATCATCATTAGTAGTAGTATACCTTAGTTATTAAACTTTTGTTATTTCAACCCATGGGGTTTACGTTCTTTCAACTCTTCCTATCCTACTCAGAGTGATCGGTNCTTTTCAGTTTTATATTCTCTCCCCTTGTTACTTCCCTTATCATCATTAGTAGTAGTAGTCTTATACTATACCTTAGTTATTAAACTTTTGTTATTTCAACCCATGGGGTTTACGTTCTTTCAACTCTTCCCATCCCACTCAGAGTGAGGGGTAAAAAGAGGAGAGTGAGCAAGCGGCTGTGTGGTTCTGGGCTTTGTAAGAGGGTTTCTCTATGAAACTTCCATGTATGAATCTTTAAGGATCTTCAGGAGAGGATTTTAACACAGTCTTAGGAAAAGTGCAGCACACATCTCCTTGCTGATCCACACTAGAAACACCTTTCTACCCCTTCTGCCTAGCCAAGATAGGCCACAAGTGATTATTCCTTAGCACGAGCAATGCTGACACAGCAGTGCAGCACACGCTGCGTTGGCCAGGCAGTGCTGGGAATGGGAAAGTCAGTTATTTAAGTTTATTCCACAATCATTGTCTCCTCTGTTAGACACTCCATCTCCTTCCTTCATAAATGAGCTGATTCATGTACCATCTCCTGTGTTAGCGTGTTTGCGAATATCCTGGGGGTCCTTAGGCTCTACTGCAGTTGTTTCACCTGCGGTCATGGCTGAGGTGATTTTGATGGTCAGCCAGCCTGATTATCACAGCAGTTCTGATGACTGTTGAAGAAAGGCACAGGAAGATCTGCTGTTACTAATACTGATGTATAGCAGGGTGGATTTCATCACTCCCCACGCCAATAACCAGAAGCCAGGAGTAAGTGAAACACCATCTATGAACCCCTTTATGGGTGCTTGACACACAGAGGATCAACTTAGCTTATCTCTGCAGGGCCACTGGAGTTGGCGAGTGGAGGCTGCTGGGGGTAACCCCAAATACATATGTGCTCTGTCCCTGCAGGCCTGCTTCTCTAGCATAAAATCAGTTGCCAGTTTCAGCAAGCTGCTGCAGCCTTTTCCACCTCCACTGCTTGCTCTAGGTTTTCTCCCACTGAACCTTGGTCTCAAACCTTGTGCCAGCTTTTATGTTCAGAATCAAACCTGCAATTACCTACTTACCTGCAGTTGCCAAGAAAGAAGAGGATGAAGAAAACATAATGACAGACATATGTCAGCATAAATGATGCATTCATTTACACCTTTAATTTCTGAACTTTGAGTGCATTGTAATATGAATTAGAAGAGGTGATCGAAGAGTACAGGTATTATTTTCTTAATACTGAAAGTGATCCAGATCCCTCTGAGTTCTGCTCTTGGAGCTAATGGGATTTGGGATGGAATGTACAGAAGTTTGCTTTAGGTGACTCTGACTTAAAAGCCCCTTTTCTGAGCCAGCAGTGGCATCTCTAGGATCCATGAGAGCTTTAATTTTGCTGTGAGAGTTGTTTGCTGTGGGCTGTTTTCCCACAGTGCCTTTGTTTCTCAGAATATACACTGACTTAAATTGACTGATGGTTCCCGCACTTTTGCATCTCACCAAAATGTTTTGTGTTGTTGGAGAAGGCAGTTGTGCCTGTTGTGATCACTTGGCCTCCTCCCTCACAAGGAAGAGGCATGGCTCTAGCAGCAGACACCGTGGGTCTGGGTAGACAACAGCATGGAAGTGTGGGAAGTGGGAGTTCATACAGCTGCTGTGTGAGGGGCAGGAGTGCAATTCAGTTTCTAGTGACTCGTGCTTCACATAAGCTGGTGTGCTGTTTCTTTTCTACAGAACCTTGTACATGGCTAACATATTGGTTTCCCCTCTCTCTGTTTGTCTGTTTAGCAGGAAGGAACGTCCTAACTCTCTGAATGTCTTCCCCCTCGCGGATGGCATGGTACGTGGGCATATAGGGGCCAAGATCATCCCCAAACTGGACCACTGGCACCTCAGTGACCTCAGCCAGCTGCAGTCCAACTCCAGCTACAAGGTTTTACAGACCGTCGAGGAGCAAGAGCTTTTCACTCTCACACTGTCAACAGCATCCCATGTTTTCATTAAGATGGAGACCAGTCTGTGTCCATAACCCTTTGCAGCCGCTCCCTTTTGTGTGTCTGCTCTCTTGGTAGATATGCTGTAGGTGGAGGGATATTCTTGTGCAGATCTAGTATATGGTACGGGAGGGATTTGACAGCTCCGCATGCTTTTTGTCTCAGTGATAATCTCCTTTACTTGACTGGCCCCAAGCTGAGAGGAATGTATGGGGAGACATTAAGGGTTTAGGGAAGATAAATCCTTCACTTTCTTACAGCTTACTTGGGAGAGGAAATGATGGAACCTGGTCCCTCTCTCCCTCTTGATAAGAGTAGTGCCTTAATATGCATGAAGTACTTAGTTGGGACCAGGCACTGGATTGTGCTTGCTCTGCAGTGTTTGTTGTTTTTTCCTGATCCATGTTGTGGCATTCCTGTCTTCAGGAAGAAGGGCTTCTAATCCTCTCTGGATCCCCAAGTCTTGCACTGTGCTTAATGGTCTTCAGTTCCTCCTATCTCTCTAGTCATTGCTCTAGACTTGCATTTGCCTACTGTCAATATACCTGTCACCTTCAATGCGCTGCCTTCTGCACTGGGGCTTGCCTAGTTGCTCACAGCATTACAGCTCCACGGAAGCAGCTGCATGGTTTTGCCTGTTGCTTGTGGGACTCTGCTCTGCTGTTCAAGTGACCATTCCAAAGACCCAGATGTTTCAACTGACAGCTCACTGCAGTGCTTTACAGTTTAGACTACACATGGTGACCACATTTCCAATGAGCTGTACCTATAAACCTCTCAAAATCTTTGTGCTGAGGATCCCACCAAATTCCTCTCTTTGAATGATCATTCCATCATAGAATGCTTTGGTAGGAGGGGACATTAAAGATCATCTAGTTTCAACCCAGTACCTGGTGACAGGCCTGAAAGTCAGTGGTGCATGTGGCCAGCACCAGTATCTCACAGAGCTTCTGGTCTGCTTTAAAGCTGTCTGATAACATTTGCTTCCTCTCTGCCTGGAATCTGTGGAACATTGAGTGTTTTATGTCACATCCAAGGACTGATCTCCTTTTGAGAAGTTTGAAATCACTAACCTGTAAAATAAATTGAGG
The DNA here is from genome assembly GCA_002631895.1 of Agapornis roseicollis. NCBI lineage: Eukaryota > Metazoa > Chordata > Aves > Psittaciformes > Psittacidae > Agapornis > Agapornis roseicollis. The sequence continues at coordinate 25,281 of NDXB01006907.1, forward strand.
TAGTAAAGGCAAAGAGGAGGAACAAGAACAAAACCCAGCTTGTTTTTGCACCCATTATCTGTGTCCCCAGGTTACATTAATGGTACTTTGGCATGAGGGATTGCAGGAGTGGCCTCCTTGATGCATAGCAAAAGAAACCTAGGCAAATTCAGAATTTATACAGCAAACAAAGCAGCAATTTACCTTTTTTAACACTGCCTCTGTTAAGTGGCCAGGCTAAGCACAGCACAACCCTTAGCAGTTGGGCAGCCCTCTGCCTCCATGGAAATTGGAAAGACCAAAGCAAGGTCTTTGGATAGGGTTGAGGCTGCTCTTGGAACCCAACCCTTGCTGTAGTATTAAAGGCACAGAAGTTTGGGAAACAGCAACTTGCAGAATGCCAGTCGTCTCCTGCAGTCAGTTCTGGAAAACTTTGCCTGGAATTAGGGAATAGCAATACCACAGTGCAATAACATAGTTAAGGATGAAGATAGCACATGAATGTGTTTGTTCAGACTAGTGCTGTGCCAACACAGCAGTGCTGCAAGGACACAGGCAGCCACGAAAATGCACAGAGACCAACCTGCTTCTTGTTCTGGAACCAGTTCTGGAACTTGGAGAGGAGCAGCGAGGATGTTGGGGTTAGATCCATCTTCACAGACTTGCTAAGGTGTAATTTGATAGTCAGTGCCATTGCAGAACTTGTGAAAGAAGGTTAGTGGATCTCACTGATAGTCCAGTATCTGCATTGCAGGAGAATGCAACAGGAACCCAGATAAATGGAAGCTTTGATGTCCAAGTTCAGGTAATAAAGGATTTCTGACTGGATCTCTTAGTGATTTGGTGGTGGTTCTGTCACACAAATCCATTTCTGGTTACAAGATAGCTTTGTGCAGGAGCAGTGAGCTACTTGAAGCACCTGACAGGTAGTGCTGGGATTTTTATTGGTGATCATTAGGGAAATTCAGAAGTGGGGTGCTGGGTTTAAGGAGACTGCCTGGTATGGTAGAGTTACAGAGCTTGGGCTGTGGAAGACTTGGGTAGGGTAATGTGTTATGGAGGATTTGCTAAGAGTACAGAGCAAACCTGTGAATGATGAAAGGGTGTGATTGACTGACTAGGTTTGCAGTTTGAAATGGGCATTTTCTTCCTGTGAGCATCTTGCACGCTCTCTGATTGGAATGTTTTTTCTTAAATGTTTTGCATGACTGAATTCTCAGCAGTGCTGCTTGTGCGCTCCTCATCTCTTCAGCAGCTCAGGTACTTAGCTGGTATCAGCTGCACAGCCAACTCACTTTCCCATATGTGTATCCTGACTCTTCTGACTAGCGTTTCTTCTTCATGGGGCCATACTGTAGCTACATTTTAAGTGTCCTTGTATGCTTACTATTATTTTATGTTTTAGTTGCTGTCATTAATTTTGCATTCAGTTGTACATTTATTTTATACACCATTTTGGAGATGAAAGTCCTTAACATTTTTGTTTTTATGTACTATGCTTTCAGTGTTATAACCATACAGTTATGGCTTCTCATGGTGACATATGACTGCTATGAATGTTGGGCCTTTGCAATGCATTTTGGAGGTCACTACTACACATTTGATGTTTAGGAGGTTGACAGGTATGGCTGTAGGTAAGTGGTGGTTGTGAAGAGTATTCTTTGGGTGAGCTGTGGGTTATGGAGGATGCCTCCTAAGCTGTAAGGGAGAGCTGTACACTTAGTGGAATATTTAGCAGTAACAGAGCACTGAGAACAATAGAAGGAAGATGCCAGCAAAGATTAATAATGCTTCTGGACTGTGAAGAGTAATGCCTTGGTAGTATTTACATCTGAGACCAAATTCTCCAGTGGAGGCTGGTAGGTTGATAAAGTATGTTTTCTAGGTAAATATAAAACGCAGATGTATAACCAAAAAGTAAGTGAAAGACCAGGGTAGTTTTATTCACTGCTGTGTTCTGGGTGAGGGCCAGGTCATGTCAATAAGAAATACGAGTGTATCTCTGATACAGATAGTGCCCTATAGACATTGATAATACAGGGTTTCTGAATGACATCTGCTTCAAGAGAGGATGTGTGGACCCACCTGGGTGTTTCTTTTTGAAGGGCTAAGATGCTCAGACACCTGCAGTGATGTTTGGTTATTCTTACAGACTTACAGTGGGTACAAGAACATCCTGTTTGGAGAAGTAGGTTTTATGGTTGCATTTCACACTTGAATCTCTTTGTCACTTTGTACATAAGGAAGCCCAGCGGGAAAACTGCAGTTGAGGTAGTGCAAGGCTTACTGGATCATACTGGGTCTCAAAACCCTAGTTTGATTGTTTTTGTTTTGTCTCCTTATGAATTAGGAGAGTAGCTCCTGAAATGAGAGTTTGAAGCAGAGGTGGAAAGTGTGGTCACCACATGCAGCAGCCTAACTGAAAGGTCTCCATCTCAGTCTTAATGCTAAAATCAGAAAATGTGAAGGGAGATGAATTGAGTGTAGAAGTGTGGGTGCTGTTTGGACTGACAATGCAGAAGCTGGATACAGAATATGGGTTGTATTTAATGGCAACATGGTTTTAACAAGTCTTAACTTCCAACATAAGTGCACAGAAGCAGTGTAAAACCTTTGACTTCCGCAGTGCGATGTACACCAGGGTATTTTAAGATAAGCATACTGAGGCCAGTCTAATTAAAGGAAGATCTTAGTAAAATTACGGGTTAAAAAAGGTATACATGGCTGCAAAGGGTTAAATCACCTTTTTCTTTAGTCTTCTCTCTCATCCTGTTTCGAATTTCTTTGTCATGTTGTGCAGTTATTATTAGAACAAGAGAATGAGACTTCCAAATCAGTGAAGTGAAACAGCGTCACAGCTCCAAGGTTGGAAGGCTCAGAGCAGGATCTTCCTAGTACTTGCACAGGAGTACTTGCACAGGGTAAAGATTCAAGCAGGGTCTACATGTGCAGGTGTTGGATGTCACTGCACCTAACTGCAACTCATTATCACATCTAATTTGCAACATGAATTTTGTCATCTACCTGCAGGCAGTGATTGCTGCCATGAAGTATGGGCAGATCTCATTTGGGTCTGGGAGTTATCGCAGCATTGGTCAAGACATTAATTGGCTAACTGAAGCAGTGCTGACAAACAGGAGTCCTGGTATAAAATCCTGACCGAGCCTTGAAACCTCCCATGTTTTTCAAGAGGTGTTATTGCAAGAAATGGGGCTGTAATGTCTGTAAAACTGAGAGCCGTTTTTGTGCATTTCACACTGGGGATCCATCTCCTTTGTTGATTTATCATTTTATCATTTTTTAATTCTTGGGTCTTGTCATAGTGTTATTTGGAAGTGGGGAGACCAGCTGGTTTTTATTGTGTTGTCAAACTAGACCCATGCCTGGCTAGCTGTTGAAGAAGGTGGTCTGGAGGCACAGGTCTCCTGAGCTAACAAAGTCAGAATATCCCAGCTTGGCACCTGCTTTGCTGCTGCAGTTTAGTGTCAAATTCATTTTGTTGTTCTCTCATTCGGGTTCTGTTGATGACTTAGAGTAATGACATCATCCAGGACCTCTTAAGAGGCCACTTCAGATCCTTCCCAGGCAATATCCATGTCGCCTTCCAGGCTCGGGAAATGCTGGTTTAGCTTGCTGCAAGTGTCAAAGCCCTTCAGCTTCCACTGCAGTCAGTATGAGCTACAAGTGCTTTTTTACTTACGATAAAGCCACTTTTCCTAAGATACATGATGAAGAGATCACATACTGATGTGATTTGTGAAGATCAGTGTTTAGTGGTAAAGGAGGAAGGATATCATTCTTTTCCTAGGTGGGATTTGCTTGTTGAGTTCAGCATGATAATTCACTGTTTCGTTGTGGTTGCTGTGCCTGGTGTCACCAGCAAGCATTGGACATGTTGCTGGTACAGTGAGCAAGACTCGTTCTCCCCAATGCTTTAAGCAGCCATACACCAACAAATGGGAAATTAATTGAAATATATAGCTATGCTTTTCCCTTTTTGTTCTTCCCCCACCCTGGAATTGTCATAGTGTCCTCAAGATGAAATGTCCGAATCTGGGCAGTCTTCAGCAGCTGCCACACCGAGCACAACTGGAACCAAGTCCAACACTCCCACATCATCTGTACCCTCTGCTGCTGTCACACCCTTGAATGAGAGCATCCAGCCCATCAGCGAATACAGTGGCACAACCAAGAGCAGTAAGAGAGCACGAGAAAAGCGGAACAGCCGGAACATGGAAGTCCAGGTCACACAAGAGATGAGGAATGTCAGCATAGGTATGGAAGTTGGAGTTTGGGTACTTGATCATTAAAAGAATTAAATTCCCAGTGCTTTTGTCACTCTGTTACAGGAAAAGGCTAGGAGACCAAGGGGTAATCAGTATGAAAAGTATAGAAAGACACACAAGCAAGGCAGGGCTGATGGGATGTTAGCAGTTTTCTGGGTAGCAGATTTTTAAAACATCAGTAATATGAATAGCTTCACAAATAGACAGGATGGGAATAGGTTATTGAGTTCGGTTCCCTGCACCTGCATTCATCCATGTCATAGAACTTCTTCCATGAGCAGTCAGGCCCCTTTTTTGGTCTGGTGTTTTTGAAAACTCTGGACCTCATCAATGCAATTGTTAAGAACTTTCATTTAGTTTTATGTCTTTATGTATTTGTAAGTATTTTATTTCCATTGATTCATATCCCAAATTTGTCAGCTAGGTTAAGTAATTATTTTCCCTTTTGTGTGTTTATCCTCTGCTTTGATGGGTTTAAAATAGCAATTACATCTAGCTGTTTTTCTCAGCTAAATAAGCTGTTTTCTTTTAGTTCCTCTCAAATCTTTGGAAGTTACAGTTGTTTTCTATCCCCTTCCTGGAGTCCTTTAGTAACTTGAATTCATGATTTCTTGTCAGGTAAGCCACCACGTAACACCTTAGCACCAGGTTGTTTAAATAAAGTGAAAATGATAAAAGCTGTTTCCTTTGTTTTTTCATATAGCTGTGCCGGTGTCATGTGTGAGCATGTATTGTATTTAGACTTACAGCAGCCTTCAGAAATGAGAAGTGGTCTGTTCTACAGGTCATGTACAAAAGGACTATAGAACTAGCTGAAGATCATAAGGGAAATCTGTGCAGGAGCAAATGGATGAGTGTAGGTCTCCAAGGTTAGCATCTGAGCCAGATGATGATCTTTTTTCCTGAATAATACAGAGGAAATTCTGCTAACATTCCCAAGCAGGTTCCCAACAAATTAAGACTATAAACCAACATGTAACATCTTTTGTTGTAGCATTTGAATGGGAATTGCAATGGTTGAGTCCCATTCCGTATTTATGTTAGCAGCTGAGGGGGTTCTGGGTCACAGATTTCAATCTGCCAGAAACTAGTGTAGTTCTCCATAAAAGCATGTGGCTTCTGCATAGCCAACTGTTAAATTGTGATCTGTTATGGTGATCTTGGCAGAGGCAAGTTAGCATAAGCATTGGTATCAAGAGAAATTGAGAACAGATGTCAGTGGTATAAATTCTTACCCTTATTTTTACAGCTGCTGTTTTACAAGCTCTTTTACCTTCAGTAGTTTTCTTGGGTCAGAGATTTTTCTCTTCTGTGTCTATGCAACTATGAAGTCATTTTGCATATGAAAGCTGCTTTTTTCTTGGTGGAATTACCATGTTGTGGACCGGCTCAAGGCAGATACATTGTCTTTTCCTGTGTGCTCTGCATATTCACACTTTCAGCTATTTCTCACATGTAATGCAAAATCAGATCTTCACGCTGAAGAGAAACACAGATACTTGCATTTTGGTTATGTATTTTGTGCATCTTACATGCTTAAATATAGATGCGTAATTCTGTCAGTGGTACACATACATGCCTTAGAGCTGAAGTACCAAAAAAAGTACTCAAAGCTATTGGCAGAAAAGCTTCCCAATTGAAACAATAAAGAAGAGGAAACCTGTTTCTGTGAGTTTGAGAGCCACTGCTGTATGGATGCCTGGTTTGGCAACTGATACATACCATGCTTTCTGTTCAGATATGAAACTTGTTGGCAGCTGAAGCACAACAACAGCCTGAAAGAATAAGATCAACACACAAGTTGTCATGGGTTCTGATATTTGGCTTCTGGGGCTGTTTGGAATGCCAAAAATTTCACATCTAACAGGGACAAATGCAGTTTACAAAGTAGGTCTTTAATCCTTCAAGAATTTCTTGTGTGAGCAGACATTGTGTTCATATTGCTTGTTTAGAATAGGTGCAAGCCTGGGCTTTGGAACAGGTTGGTAAATACTGTCTTCAGGCTGTAGATTATGCAGAAATGAAACAAGATTTTAAGACATTTATTTATTAAGAGATGGTGCTGAAGTGTAATTTCATTGTAATGGGTATCTAAACCAGTTGTAGACTTACGAATTTGTATTGAAATTTTATTTCTGTTGAAACTAAATAGTGCCAGTTCACAACTACAGTGTTATCTGTGAAGGTATACAATCTTCGAACTCAGTTAAAGCTGCATGGTGATTGAAGAGTTTTTACTGACAGAAAAATAAAGTTCATTTGTCATTTAATGGGTGAAATATTGCTGGTTATCACTCTTTAATGAGGATTCAGGCCAATGATGGTCACTCTCTGGGTTGGGAGGGAGATGCTTGAGGTCTTCCTGCTCTGGAATTGTGAGGGCACTTTCCCAGCACTGGGGCATTTATGACTCCAGATGATCAGCCACTTTCTGTTCCTATTTTAAGACTTGACAACAATCACTTCAAGGAACACCATCCTGTGAAAGGCCTGATACTACAGATTGTATCTATTGTCTTACCTAGGAATGGGCAGCAGTGATGAGTGGTCCGATGTTCAGGACATCATCGACTCTACCCCAGAGCTGGATATGTGTCAAGACCCCCGCCTAGAACGTACTGGGAACAGGTATTGACTCTGAATTTTCACTGTGTGCTGTTTTGCTTGTTACGTGGAATGAAGAATGGATACTGTGGCTTACTCTGAGTTCAAGGTACAGGTGTTTTAGAAAGTCTGTGTATTCTGCTGAGTATGACATGGGGGGTTCTGACTTTCTTTGAGTTCTCTGGAGGTGGCAAATGGCTGGTGATAATCTGCACAAAGACCTGTCCAGATGACCCAGAAATGAGCTTGTTTGCCTTGTTAGATCAGAGGACAGAGAGCTGTAGCAACAAAAGGTTTGAGGCGCAAAGTGAAAGCTGTCAAGAAGAGGGAAAAGAGCATAAACTTGTAGAGTAGTTCAGCTTGGATCAGCTACTTGCAGCTCCCTGCCACAGGCAGGGACACCTTCCACTAGAACAGGTTGCTCCAAACCCATTCCAGCTTGGTCTTGGAACACCTCCAGCAGTGGGGAATCCATAACTCTCTGCGTAACCTGTTCCAGTGCCTCACCACTCTTACGGTAGACATGTTTCCTCATACCTAATCTAGATCTACACTCTCTCAGTTTAAAACAGTTACCCCTTGTCCTGTCAGTACAGGCCCTGGTAAGAATTCTCTCTCCATCTTTCTGATAAGCACCCTTTAGACATGGGTTTAAACCCAGCCACGCATCTCATTCACTCACTCAACCCCCCCTTTCTTGCCCTTCCCCTGCTCCCAGAGGGATGGGGAGGAGAATCAAAAGAATGCAACTCCCACAGTTTGAGATAAGAACAGTTCAGTAACTAAGGTATAACACAAATCACTACTGCTACCACCAATAGTAATAATGATAAAGGAAATAACAAGGGAAGAGAATACAGCATCTCACCAACCACCGACAAATAACTCGCCCCCACCCTGCCCAACGGAGCACTGACCGATACCTCCTCCAACCCCCTTCTGGGTAACTCTCAGTTACATCCTGGGCATGATGTGCTAGGGTATGGAATACCTCTTTGGTCAGTTTGGGCCAGGTGTCCTGTCCCTGCTTCCTCCTGACCTCCCCTCCTCCCTGGCAGAGCATGAGGCTCACAAAGTCCTTGGTCAGCGTAAACATCAGTATTATCAGCTCTGTTCTCAGGCTGAGTCAAAACACAGTGCTGCACCAGCTACTAAGAAGGAGAAAAATTGACTGCTACTGCTGAACCCAGGACAAGTTGCTCTAAGGTCTCCCCTTAAGGAGCCTTCTCTTCTCCAGGCTGACCCAGCCCAGCTCTCTCAGCCTGGCTCCAGAGCAGAGCTGCTCCAGCCCTCGCAGCATCTTCATAGCCTCCTCTGGACTCTCTCCAACAGCAACACGTCCCTCTTGTGGTGTTGCCCCAGGGTTGGACGCAGGACTGCAGGGGGGGCATCTCCCCAGAGCAGACATGCGTATGTCTTACGAGAGATCAGTTCTGAATCCAGTTTCAAAACATGAAGCTTTTTTTCAGTTCTGGATTTTTTCAAGTGCAAGGTTTTTTTCTATTTGTTTTCAAGAGCAGGAGCATGAGAAGACAGGAATAATCCCAGCAATCCCAGTCCCTCAGGTTCCAAGCAAAGAGGGTAGAGCACTGATGATGAGCTCAGTCAGCAGCCCCAGACAAGGCAATGGGATGAATTAGGCCTAGTGCTACCCACGAGGAGCAGGAGACAGGGCTGAAGACACTGCATCTACATGTAACTGAGAGAAAGACTGAAGGCCTTGGAGCAGTGGGTGGCTGTGGTTCCTTATACGAGCAATTTTAACCCATCTGTGCACACAGAACCTTGAGAGTTCTCTCTGTTAGACTTTTACTGAACTACTATGCTGCTCTGGTTCCTACCCGTTACCCAGTTTGTGTTATGTAGGAGGCTCCCTGAAGGCCATTGTTACTGGTACTGTATTTCTGTGTGGCGTGTGTTAAGTGTAGAATTATTAGTCTAGGTTCCTTGATGCATTTTTACTGAGATTTGGGAGGTTAATTTTACAGGATTTGTTAATTTTTGGCCTCATCTAGTGGATAATTTTGCACTAGGCTGGCAAAAACATGTCCCTAACTCTTACAGGTATGCAGAAGACAGTAGTCTGACAAAGTGAAGGTGAGGTTTTCTCACAGTCTGAGTCTGGACTGGGTTGCCCTCTTGAGGGGCAAATCGCCTAGAGAAGGGTATGAGCAGCAGTAACAGATGCATTTCTCACCTGCAAAACCACACACAGCTGAGCTCCCAGCAGAATATATGGGATGTAGGGGCAATTCTTAGAGGCAGATGCAGGAGATAATTAGATAGCTGAAACAATATTTGTACCTCTTGATGGCACTAAGCGGTGGAAAGGTGCTCCTGGAAGGTATGGTTAGGAAACATTAACTTTGATTTACCTTTCAGGAAAGAAATCTTGTTGACAAGTGAAGGGATTTCAGTACATAAACTCACCCAGAAAAGAAACTAAACCTTCAGGGTGATTTCATTTACTAGTTGGTGAAGGAAAAAAGACCATTGCTCTTTTCAGCATTTATGTTGTTATCTGATCTTGCTATTTAAGGTTGCTATCAAAACTGATAGGAGTGTGGGAATCTTAGCAGAAAAGTCAGAGCTGAGAGCTTCTGTGAGTTGAATATTTTTGTCAAATATTGAATAGTCATTAACTGTAATGATGTAAAAGGAGCTCAGGTGTGCGAGCTTTGGGATTGTACATGATGGGTACTTGCTCTTGATATAGCAAATAAACCATTCTTCTTTCTTTAATCAGTACGTTCTATGAATCATGCTATGATGAAGGGGTGGGATGTGCTCTCAGGGTTTGATTTCAGTGGTCTGGTATTTCACAAATGTTCTAGCTTCAATGTTGCCAAGTAACAAGAGTCCTTCATTTTTTCTCTTTCAGCAACAGCCCAACGCAGGGGATTGTGAACAAGGCATTCGGCATCAACACAGATTCTCTGTATCATGAACTCTCCACAGCAGGGTCCGAGGTTATCGGAGATGTTGATGAAGGAGCAGATCTGCTAGGTAAAAACTTGCTCAGAGCCATTCTGTTTTCTCTGGTATAATGACAACTATTTTAAGCTTCTAGAGGCACTTAAACTTTTTGGTTTTATTTCCCCCACCCCACCCCCTCCAGAACTTGAATGTTTAGCTTTAAAAAAAATGGCATGGGAAACAGAGGCATTATGTGACTGAACTATGTACCTGCAGTACAGGAATGCTTACTCAGAAAATAACTTAAGCTGTTGGGTAACCTTTATTTGGGTTGTCTTTATATGCATAAGTTACTTTTCTACAGGATTCTACCATCAAAATCTGCTCCTTCTGCGTCCTCCTCCAAATTTCAAGTAATTTTACACAATAACAATTTCACTTGGAATAAAGACTTTGAGCAAAATTTTGGAGAACGTAATAACTCCTTTTGTTATTTTTTTAAAACTTAAATTATATGGAAATACTATGGTCTGTACTGCAGTTTTTACTGCATATATTGCCAGGATTGTACAAAGAAAGGCAGAGAGATGTCTTAGAACTCATATCTCTGACCAAGAAATAAGATTTGTACTTGCTTTCTGGCTTTGTGCAATAGAAAGCACTAAGTCTTCTTCCACTCAAATTACTCAAACTTTTTTGTTTCTTGTTAGAGAAATTTTTCTCTCTTCCTTTTTTTACCTTTGAGTTTGAAGTGCCTTAGAGGAAATTGTGTTTTATGGATGTGATGTAAGAAACAAGATCCACAGGCCGGAAGAATTTGCCTTCTGGATCATGTTTGGACTTTTCCCTATAAATCAAAAGATTAGGTGAGGTTATGCCACCTAACTAAAATCTTAATGCTACTTCTGCTGTCCCACAAAATTTGGCAATCAGTCTTTGAAGACTGTTCTGTGCTTTTGGACTGAGTTTCTTAAAGGAAGAGGAATGAACTTTAAAGTGGAAGGAGCTTACTGAGATTCCCATGGAGCAGTAGCTGGCAGGCAAGTCTTGTTTCTTGACTGGGAAAATCTCACTCATTCTTTCTGGATATCTGCAAAGCAGCCATCATCTCTTGGTACACAATTGGCACGTTTCCTTGCTGTTGTATGTAAAATAATAGTATTTATGTGCATTCCCCCTGCTGCCACCAGTACTGCTTTATATACATGATTTTGCATAGGAAGTATTCTGGAGAAAAATATGGAGTGCAAACAATTATTTACTAGTAGTAATTGTAGATCAGATTCCCTTTTTTCTTAATACAGCCTTAGGAACACTGGTTTTCTGTATATTCACTTGTTAATACAGATACTGGAGGGGGACTCTTTATCAGGGACTGTAGTGACAAGACAAGGGGGAACGGCTTTCAGGTCAAACAGGAGAAGTTCAGGTTAGATTTTAGGATGAAGCTTTTCCCTGTGAGGGTAGTGGGGCACTGGCACAGGGTGCCCAGAGAAGCTGTGGCTGCCCCATCCCTGGCAGTGGACAGGGTTGGATGGTGCTTGGAGTGATGTGGTCTAGTGGAAGGTGTCCCTGTCCATGGCAGGGGGTTGGAACTGGATGAGCTTTAAAGTCCTTTCCCTGATTCTGTGATTCTCATCACAAGTTCTTACCTCCTGATCCTTGGTAGCTTGCCCTTCTCCTGTCTCCTGCTGCCTGCTTCTCCCTATCCCAAGAGTTTCTGTGAAGGAGCACTAGCAGTTTTGTTATGCACTATGGGCAGGTCCTTTCTTTCAGCTTTAGGATGCCCAACTGTGTTTGCTTTGGAGATTAAAACATCCCTTCAAATAACAGGATTTTGTGGTGAAGACAGAAATTCAGCTATGTTAGTGGTAAGTTTATAATTCATAGTTGAAATGGGATTATCAAACTGCATCCCAGCACTGCACTGTGAAAAAAACCATCAAACCCCCCCCTCCCTCCCCCCCAGTCTTTTAAATGCAGGTAACTATCTGTTGCAAGCTGAGGTATCACTGAAGTGGTCATGTGTTACCAGAAGATCTAGTTGCTAAAATCACAAGGGGTATGGAAAAGAGGAGGTAGTGGGAACTAGCTTTTCTGTATTTAGTGGTACACAACTAAATAAAGAGAAAATAAAGGTTTACCCAGGAAGATGTGATTACCTGAGGTTCATGTCTGGAAAACTGGAGGTAGATGAGGCATGTGGTTGCAGTGGTACCACAGATTGCCTTCCCTTAATTTGTTTATTTTTTATGTCCTGTATGTAGAATCATGCCATCTACAGTCATGGCAGGTCCTGTCCTTACTATTTCATGCCTTTTGACATTGAAATGGCTGAATCATTGTTTTTTTGAACAATTTTTTTTTGTTTTGTTGGTTTCAGTCACTTATTGACCCTTTTTTTCCACTTCCTTTTTTCCCCCTGTCTCTCTGTGCTTCGCTGGACATGGCCCATAGGGGAGTTCTCAGGTGTGTATCTCCTTTCCTCAGTTTCCTTTCTTGTTTCTTTTTACCTTGTTGAGGTCAAATGATGCGGTATACACGTGTGATACTCCCCTGCTCTTGTCCAAACACGGTTGGCTTTGCAGACTTCTCCTACCTCCACCCTGCTTGGTTGCCTTGCACCGGTGGGTCCCTGGGCAACAGGTTGTCCCCCACTCTATGCTCATGCCTGTTGCCTTTCAGTAAGCTTTTCTTGTGTGGCTTTATGCAGGTTTGCTGCACTGGCCTGTCACTCATGTTCTTGGGGCTCACACAAATGTTTTTTCCTGTCAGGATGGATGCTATGGTTGGAGCAGAGCTTGGGTGGGCACGGAACTGAGTGAGGTTCCCACTGTCCTCTCAGTGAAGTGTGCTGTGAGGAATCCCTGTGTCCATGGTAGTCAGTGTGGGTTAGTGGATTCATACTGGCCTTCTGGGATAGCTGTAGTAATATTAAAGACATGCTTGATGGATTAGAGTGACAGCCTCTGTCTTGCATGGAAGCTTGGCCTTTTCTGGCAGAACCTGTGAACTAGAACAAGACAGAACTAGCTCTGTGTTGTTCTAGTGGAGGAGATTTGCTGCCATGCTCTGTCATCAGAAGGTTTGCACCTTTCCATGAAAGGCACTTGGGCCTTGATGCAATTTCAGATGAAGTCAGGGGGATCTCTCTTGATTTCAGTGCAAACTGGATGAAGTTTTCCCTGTAATAAAGGCAGATGCAGTACCATGTGTGGTAATGAGCTCTGTCACATTCCTTTACCCAGCACCTCTTGCTGTTGGCTCTGTGGTTACAAAGGAAAGGGATGGCATCATCCTTTCTTTTAGTTGGAACTGGTTTTACTGTGAACCACTTTTTCATGGACATTTCTCAGAAAACCTCCTACTGAATTTGAGTTGGAGTTTGTCAGAGTGGGGAGGTTGAGATGTGCTTGTGCAAAAAGTCCAGATGAGAGCTTTGATACCCACCCTCCTTTTGTTTTCCTCCTGCCCTTATTCTTCCCTCTCCTTGTTCATAATGTCTGTTGAACCATCTTGTCGTGGGGATGGGAAACTCCAACACCTCTAGTGCAGGGAAAATGATGAAGATGGAAGAAACTCCTTTTGAGCTTGTCCTGACATCTGAAGTATGAATCTCTCTTAAGCCAGGCTGCAGCAAAACAAGTGTAGATTAGTTACTGTTGAGCATCGCCTCCACTGGCACCACACACAGATATACACATGCTGATGAGCTGCTCTGTTTGCTGTTTACAGACTGGTACTTAATGGTTGCTTTTTTTTTCTCTTCCTTTCTTCCCCTTTGTCCCCATCTCTTTCTGTTCCCTTTCTCGTATGGGATGGCTCTCATAGTACGGGATGATTTCTTTGGTAAGGCGAAGGCCTTTTTTCTTTTTTCTTTTTTCTTTTTCCTTTTTCTTTTTTTTATGTGCATTTTTTTTCCTGTACTTCTTCCTTTCACTCAACATCCCTCCATGTGTCTTGCATTTCCTTGGTTTGGTTTTTTGTGATGGTGGTGTCACCNGAAGGCCTTTTTTCTTTTTTCTTTTTCCTTTTTCTTTTTTTTATGTGCATTTTTTTTCCTGAACTTCTTCCATTCACTCCACATCCCTCCATGTGTCTTGCATTTCCTTGGTTTGGTTTTTTGTGATGGTGGTGTCACCTTTCCAAGAAGCAGGACACAGCTGGTCAGTAGTGGTGACTTGGGGATTCTGCTCTGTTTCTTGTGGTTAATTATCCACTTTGATGGTTCATACTATTTGCCTGGCTACTGAAGGTGGACAGTGTAGGATGGGCTCTGTTTAGGGCTCTGTCCAGATGTCTCTTCCCTTTGCTTCATGCCACAAAGGAGTAAAGAGATCTCCTTTTAGTCACTCCATGGTGTTTTGTTTTTTTTTTTTCCCATGAGTAGGATTGTCCCATTACAGCCTGCATAAGTTTATCTTCTCCCATACATTCTGTGGCTCCGGGAGNACTCCATGGTGTTTTGTTTTTTTTTTCCCATGAGTAGGATTGTCCCATTACAGCCTGCATAAGTTTATCTTCTACCATACATTCTGTGGCTCCGGGAGGCTTCATCCATTTCTTGATTGCAAACGTAGCCTTTCGGACCTCTCACTGGTTGAAGGTTTGGGCTGCACTGTGTCACACACTAATAAGGTAGAAGGTGTGCTGAGGATGCTGCTGTTTGTATGCTGTATGGCTTTTAGTCCTGTTATGGTTGCTCACTCTCTTCACCGAGTTCCTTTCTCTCCCCAGAACAGCTGCAGAGGAGGATAGATGACTCAAGGATGAAAAAGATTTAGGCCAGAAAAACCTGGGGCTAAACTCTTTCCCTTGATGTCCCTCAGCACCTGAAATGTCGTTGTGCCATTTTAATGTCTTACAGGCCGGGTATTTGACCATTTGTAGACTCACTAAAAAGGAACATAATTTAAAAGAAAATAATTTAATAAAGTGATGACTTCTTGGTGTTGTAATTAACGTATGGCACGCTACAAAAGAAAGGGCTACAGGTAACTCCCCAAACCAAAAGCACACTTGAGTTTACACTGCAGTTTGCTATTTGTAATATTCTTTAACACAGCATCCAATGAACACATTGCCTGAAACATCAAAGTGGTTAATTCTCTGCCTACTGATTTTCCAAAACTTACTTGAAAATGCTGCTTCGTACTCATTCTTGCTGGGAATTTGCTTTTGCCATCATAAATTCATCCCATTTAACTGTGGGAAGAGGAGTGTTGTGATGTGTTCTCACTTCCTGTATGGTACCAATTTTTTTTAACTTCCATTTACTTCGTGTTTGTGTTGGTTTTGTTTTATTGCAAATATTAATTAACAAATCAATCATCAAATAATGGTTCGTGAAAGCTGTTGATGTGTTTGCTGTAAAGAAAGCAGTAGTTCAGAGGGCAGGACAAGGAGCACTTCAGCACACACACTGATGGTTGTGAGGCTTCTTCATGTTCTGGGATCTGTGGTGAGAAATGAGCTACAACCTTCAGCATTGTTCCCCAGCAGGGAGAGGCCTCTTTGCCTTCAGTTCTCAGGTGGCCTCTATTCCCCATTGTAAGACAGAAGCTGACGCTGGGAGCCAGCAAGATCCTGGCAGCAGGAAACAATCCATGTGTGCTTTTGGGCCTTAAATTCCTTTCTGTTTGGTTTTGTGAAACATTGAATTCGACTTTCACTCTTAGCCCTAGATCTTTTCAAGCGCTCGCATCCCAGGCTGCGTATTGCAGCCATAATGCGTTGGTGTCCAAGCGCAAGTGCGGTGTGTCTGATGTACATGTTTTGAGTGTGGGTCCTGAGTAATGGCACGGAGACTTCAGGTTTTAAACGTGTGTGAGGAAACTTTTAAACATAGAGAGATCAACAGACAATATAAAGTCTTATTAAAATTGCTCTCATGGAAGGCTGATAATGGGAAGCCTTTCATATGCGTGAAACTGGTCACGACCATGATTCCAAATCGATCCTGCGAAACGGAAAATTCAGCTTATACTGAGAAGGAAAGACAACCACTGATGTGCAGATCTGGCCAGCAATTTTGACAGTGTTTTGCTGTCCACAGTGAAAAACCCATGAACTTCTTCCTTCTTTCTGTATGAGTGATGATAAAAAGTGGTTGCAGTAGCTCATGGCTGAACCAGGCTTGATTTCCTCTGATTGGCATTAGTGAAGTTCAGGGTAGGAAGTTAGGTCTGCATTTAGGCTCTTTCCAGAAGGACGCATGGGTGTCTTTGCTTGTGCTGCATGGTCTTTCAGCAAGAGGGTACTCCACTCTCCACAGCAGGACACAAAAGCCTAGGGAAGCCTAACAAAAGCAATTTCTCTTCCTCAAGCATGAGTCAGGTAGTGCCACACAAGCTTCACATTTCTAGGAGAGCAGATGAAAACTTCCTGGCCTTTCTTTACAGGCATGGGCAAAGAAGTGGGGAATCTGCTGTTGGAGAATTCGCAGCTACTGGAAACCAAGTAAGGAACTTGCACGCTCTGAACAGCCTGCCTAGTAGTTACGAATGACATGTCATCTTGAAGTAGGTCTTGGACTAAAGTCCTGCCTCACAGGGGCTTGCTTGTTTGTCTAACAGGCTCTCTTGAATACTTGTTGTTTCTTCAATTGTAGAGAGCAGTTCTGAGCAACTTTCCTAACTGTTTCCTTTCTGGAGGCACTTGCAGTCTTTTAGGCATGTGCTGTTAGGGTCTGATTCCAATTGAATTCAGTGCCAAGCTTTTAATTAACTTCAGTGGTAATCTAGGTGCGGGTCTGATTGCCTGTGAGGATATTGCTGGTTTGAAGTTTTTATTTGCAGGGTTTGCCAGTTGGAAAGGTAATTTTCTTACTATTGAGAAGAGATCTCAAAGATTAAAGAGTTGATAATGGAGAAGCAGACAATATAATGGACTTGTTTTCTGAGAAAGGCTGGCAAACCAGGTAGTAAAGCTAAGCAACTAGGAAGAGGAAGGCAGAGTACTCTGAAGGCAGAGTTTGAGAACTTTCTATGATAGGAAGCTGCTGATTTTAAAGATTTTAAAATACTTAAAGATGTAAGATACTGGAAATGCTTATTTATATCAGCATCATCCACGATTATCTGCAATTACAGATCATAGCAGTTATGAAAGGTGTATTTCAGATCTTCAGTATGTTAAAAATAGATTTGAGCCTTATACAGGTGATAGGTTACCCTTACACCTGCTTCCTGCAGTATTCTTCCATCTTCTTGAGACGTTGGTCTGTCAGTCAGGATTCAGGACTGGCCAAACCTCATCCTGACCAGTTATGGTGATCCTGTGTTCTTCTGCAGCTCCTTTTTGCCCAAATCTTCTTTTCCATGAATGATAGCTGGTCTGAATTGTTTAAATACACCCGTTTCAACTGTCAACTGGTTTTGGGCATTTTTGCTTACTGTCCCTTTCACACCTTAAAGAAATGCTTTGAATGTTGTGAAGAATGATTTGATTGCCAAGGTGGACCAGCTGTCTGGAGAGCAGGAAGTGCTGAAGGGAGAGCTTGAAGCAACAAAGCAAGCCAAAGCCAAGATGGAAACCAGAGTCAAGGAACTGGAAGAGGAGCTGAAAAGGTGAGTGAAAAGGAAGCTGGGAAGACATGAATGTTAAGCCCATCTCCTCTGCTGGTCTTACTGTGTTCCCCTCATGGAGTTCAAGGTACCTTACAGAGTACTTCAAGGCTGGTGGTAGCTGGCTAGGAGATATTTTTAGTGTTATGTTGTTTTTATTGAAATGAAATGGATTCTTGAACCTTAGAAAAGCTGCAGTTTTCCTCCCCAGGAATAGGATTTTGCAGCAAATCCAGGCTTCCTGGAGCCAAGCATTCAGAGTTGCAGTTTGCAATTAAAAAAAAAAAGGGAGTTTCAAACCCATCAGTTTTGAAGGAAACTGTCAAGAGTTTCATCCTCATAGCAGCCAGTGTAGCTCTGAGGGGAATGAATGCTTATTCAGTTAATGAAAGAGCTAATCCAGCTGCCCACAAACAGTATTTAAATGCCAGTATTGGCAATTGTTTCATTGTTCATAAAATGAGAAGAAGAGGCAGAAGAGATTTTAAAGTCCTATGCAGGTAGCATTTGGAGTGATCCCACTTCTTATTTTCCACTCCATTTGGAGAAAACGAAGCCTGAATGCCTAGCAAAGTCTGGGATGATTTCACAGCCATAAAACTAAAGATGTCCCATAGAGCTCAAAGCGATATAATTCGATTTGAACTTGCATTGCAGTGGCTCAGTGAAGAGGACATGTTTGTTTTGCAGCTGGAGTGTGGAAGGTTGCCTCTGTAATCTGAGCCCAGAATGACCGAGAATAACACAGGCTGGTCATTTAGGTGTTCAACATGTCTGAAATGAGAGGCTCACAAGCAGTGGGAATAAGACTGATTTTTTTTAGTGTCTTTTGAGTCTCATAGAATACATAATATGTATAATATAATAAATGTGCTGTAGGGACATGGACTTCTAACTGACAAGTGTGTGTTTTTTAAGATGGAGACAGCTTTTTTTTAATGCAATGTCTTTACTGGTAATAAAGTTCATGTAATTCAGATGGGATTGTATGACTGCATCTTGTATGGAGTTTAAAGAAACTAAAAGCACTCGGTTGAATACTTTATTTTATTAACATGGATGTGCTGTTCTCTTCTTTACTATTATGGCAAACTGTCCTTCCCTTTAGAAGTTTTTTTCACTGCACTGAAAACGGAAGTGGCCCAGAAGAAGAACTTGAGCCAGTATTTTTACTGTTGCTAATGGCTCAGTTTTCCCATGGTGAAGATCTCATCAAACATTTGAACATAGACTGTGGCTCTGAAATAGAAATTGGCTGGACTGTTTGAGCAGTCAGTATTTTGGTGCTTGCATCAAATGTTCCAAATAAATCGGGTGATGTTGGTGAAGCAGTTCAGAGTAATGTGCTACAAGAGAGATGGAAAAATACCAGAGAACCATCTCATGGTTTGTATGGTTTGCTCACAGTTCAAAAGTGTTTCCTTGTGATGCATGCAGACAGAACATCCCACAGATGGTTCTCCTCCTAAAACCTCAGGGCTAGCTGTAGCTTCACTTGCTAGTTGGATGCCTTTCTTCCTCTTTCCTAGAGTGAAATCTGAAGCCATTGTTGCCCGACGAGAACCCAAAGAGGAGGTGGAGGATGTAAGCAGCTATCTCTGTACAGAATTGGTATATTACATTACTAAAATGCCTGCGGGGAAAGGGGGTTTATATACTTACTCTGTATTACTTCATATATACTATTTATATACTGTATTTATGTACTTACTCTGTATTACTTCATATATACTAGTCAGAGTGATCTGCCTTTATTAACAATGAGGCTAAAGCTGGTAAACTGAGGGCTGATGCTGATAGGTGTTGCTAACTGCCATGAGATTACCTCTTCACATGACTTTCAAACCATCGTTTGGTTTGAAAAGATGAGCAGCTGACACAGTGCTAGAGCAATTTACCTACTTCTCCCTCATTTGGAATTAAACCCTAGCATGCAGTGTGATTTCTCTCAGGGTCTTGTGATAGTCAGGTTTCTCCAGAAACATTTGCCTTCGCTTTGGCAAGGAACTGCCTTGTATTAGTTCTGTAATTCAGTCTTGCAGCATTGTTTTGCTCATTACTTGTTTTACACAAGCCAGTACTGCTTGTTACAGAGTGCAGGCTGAGAAGGTTTATGGGCATGACAGCTCTTCCAACTGTTCTGGCTAAGCTAGAGGTTTTCCAACAAAGACCAGCTCGACCCAAGCCTAAGTAGTAACAGAGATTTTTCCATGTCAGTGTCACTCTGCTAGGACAGGGAATTAGATACACTTCAATATTAGCATGTTCTTACTTTGCGAAAGGTACTGGAGCAAGTGCAGTTATGCTTGTAAAATGCTGAGGAGGGATGAATTTCTGTTAAGCTGAGCTGACAGAAGGCCTGCTTTTTTAATTAAAAGAAAAAAGTGTGTAAAATGCCTTTTAATTGATGCACTTCTTGTTTTGACCGCTCATACAGGTTTATTCCAAGTCCAGGGAGGCTGGAGAGGAACTTGGTTAATTTGTGCTATTCCAGCTCCACCAGTACCCACCAGGCAGGCTGAGCTTGGGCGTTTCCAATCCAGAGACAACCCAGTGTCACTTCCTTGTAATGAGTTCCCAAAATCTGTAGAATTTCTTTTTGGCTAATATTTTCCCCAGCTTAGCAACGTTACTCTCATTTTCCACTCAAAAGAGACAAATTGAATCTCATTCCTGTTGCCTCCTAAGCCATGTGTCCTCATTGGAAGGCCAAGTTGTGTCACCAGAGAGGAGATGGCTTTGCTTTAATTTCTTGTGCCCTGCGCCTTTATCAGTGTGTTATTACAGAATGCCTCCTTCCTAGTCATGTTGAGGAAATGGATAGCATTATGTGCCAGCTCCCTGCTGCTCATGCCTGGCTTTGCTAATGAACTAAAACTTTGATTTCCAAACATCTGGATCAATGGACCACCGTGTATTCTCATAATTCCTTGCAGATGATGAAAACACCTTGCTGGCAATAGTCCCTGCATGGGTTTTTCAGTTTGGTGATGGATTTTATTCCAGTTTCCATGGGTTGGTAGAGTACCCCAAAAGTCCATAGGCTGTAGTTTGGAGTTCACTTGTCTAGAATTAGCACCTCCTAATGGAGAAGTTCGGGGCTAATCAAACAGAGCAGGAAGTGAACTAACACATCTATCTCTCTGACTCTTGACTTGCCCTATACTAACATCAGTCCCATTCCATCTTTTGTTGGCTGAAGCAGTGCTCCTCCCCTCTGCAGGACAACATTCCCATAGCTCAGCGTCGCCGCTTCACCCGTGTGGAAATGGCCCGGGTTCTGATGGAGCGCAATCAATACAAAGAGAGGTTGATGGAGCTCCAGGAGGCTGTCAGGTGGACAGAGATGATCAGGTGAGACTGGATATTGGTGAACTTTCCTATTTAGGAGAGAACCTGGCCATGGTTGACCTCGTGGTCAATGGAACCCCCCCAATAGCTAGGTTGAGAAGTGCTGAAAGTTTCTGCAAACCGTAGATGCTTCTCTCCTAGTAGCCAATTCTTTCTCTCTTATTCCTGAACGTGGGTTGCAAATCTCAAGTTGCTATTTCTCTTCGGAGACACCGGGCAGTTCTTTGACTTGTGTGGTTTTTGTGAACTAATTACACTAGAAGAAGCTGTAGGGAAGAACGTTGCTTCTAATTGAATTCTAAAGGCTATTGTTTGAGTTGAATATTATGCTTGGGTTTATAGTTACCAGCCTAGTACTGATAATGTTTCAGGCAGTTGATAAAACTTCAAGTTGAACACACTTACTGTCACTTCATGTCAACGTTGAAACATAAAATAGTTGCGTGTGCTCACTTCCTCTGCTGTGTTTTGAAACACATCAGAATGAATTCTGAATCTTGACATGGCTTTCTTGATGGAATTGGCCTGTTTGTTGGCAAAAGCTTGGGTAAGAGATGCTGAGATTAAATTGCTTCTGCTGTGTTTGTCCTCAGGGCCTCCCGTGAGCACCCATCCGTCCAGGAGAAGAAGAAGTCCACCATTTGGCAGTTGTAAGTTTTTTGGTGTTTTGCATAAGATTGAGAAAAGGAGAAGTGTTATCAATTCTACTTTAGAAAGCAACTTAGTAGACTTCAGCATTAGTGAAATCTCAACTAAAAGTGTTGTTAGCTGAACCCATTTGCCTTCAAGGGCTTCCTTTGTTCATAGTGAAATTAAAACCAGATCGGAACCTCTGCACTGGTTTTGTTTTACTTACATGAAAAAGATCATGAGTATCCTGGAATGGCGACTCACAATCAGTTTTAATAAAGGGCTGTTTTCAGAAGGTATTTGTTTCTGGAAGCTAAAACCTCCTTATGTCAATCAAACTGAGGACTTGGCTCTGTTTGAAATAGGGCAGTTTTCATGAAGAGCTTACAGCCCCCTGATTGCATACCTCATTTCCCTTACTGTGAATCTATGGTGTGTGATCTCTGCCTGTATCTTCTATCTCTGGGTCTTCTTCTGTCCTCAGCTTTAGCCGTCTGTTCAGCTCTTCCTCAAGTCCCCCACCAGCAAAGAGGACCTACCCATCTGTGAACATCCACTACAAGTCTCCAACAACAGCCGGGTTCAGCCAGCGTCGCAGTCACACCATGTGCCAGATCTCCTCTGGCAGCCGCACCCTGGAGTTCTTCCCTGAAGAGTGAGTTCTCACACTGTGTGCCAAGCCAGGGCCCCTGCAGCAAATAGGAGCTTTTCTTAAAAGAATGTTTTCTGTGCTAAAAAAGGTCTGTGTGGGGTTTGTATGTTCCTGTTCCTTGTGGTTTTGGTTTATCTCTGTGATCTTTCACGCATCAGTTACCACATTGTTGGTGGGCTCAGCAAACTTTGTCCTTCCAGACATACCAGTGCTGTGACGCTCTAGTTCATGATGGTTCATCTCAGCAGCAGCCACTGTAGACTTGAGTTGGCCTCAGCCCTGGTTCTGCACTCATGTTTGCAGACTGTGATAGAATGAAGCAGGGTTGTTGTGGTAGAGAGTGATGGCAGCACTGGGACAGCAGGGTGGAATGTCTTGCCCGACCCTGTTGACAGGGAGTTTAGGTGAAGACAAAAGTTCTCTTAGCAGCATATTTAGGTTACAATATTTGGTTTTAACCTTGGAATGATACTTTAGAAACCTGTTGAGAGCCAGTTGATTCCCTGTTTCTGAAGGGTTTTTGGAACATTGAAGTGGAGATAACAAAGATTTGGCCTGAAGTTACAGATATGGGATGCCTGTCTGCTTCCCAACAGAGTATTTCTCTCTCTAATGTCCTGCATCTGGTTTCAAAGATGGATTTAGTTTGCTTTGTGTTTCCTCCTGCTATGGTGATGCTCCCTCAACCTTCAGTTTCTGTTTTTAACCACAGACTAAGAAGTAACACTGTTGGTTGTCTCCTCAGTGATTGCACATCCTCAGCACGTCGTGAGCAGAAACGGGAACAGTACCGCCAGGTCCGGGAGCATGTACGGAATGATGATGGGCGATTGCAGGCCTGTGGCTGGAGCCTCCCTGCCAAATACAAGCAGGTAGGAACCTCTCTCTGGGTAGGCTGAGGGGTCATTTTCCCTCGCAGTGAAACCAGGGGAGACCTAACTCTCCCACTGGTAACCTTAGCCTTAGTCCTTAAATATTTCAGTTAGAGGTTTCATATGCATGTATGTTTTCATGATAATTGTAGGCACAAATCAAATCAATGTTTGCTGTATCCCCACCGAAGTCAGTGGAGGGGGCATTCCTCTGCCTGCATGAAGGTGCTGAAATAACCTAGCTTATACCAAAAGTAATTAAACTGTGTTGTCCAGGCCCCATTACTTAATCATAGATCCACAGGATCATAGAATCACAGACTGATTTAGGTTGGAAGGGACTTTAAAGCTCATCCAGTTCCAACCACCTGCCACTGGCAAGGACACTTTCCCCTAGACCAGGTTGCTCAATGCTCCATCCAACCTGGCCTTATTTCCTTTGTTATTATAACTGGGCTTGGACATTACGTATTTGGTTTACACTCTGAGAACTTTACCAGTTGTTCAGTATAAAAACCAAATGCACTTCAGTTTGCTTCCACTTCTTCCCAGCAGTAACACAAAATCAAATTTCATCAGCCTCATTTCTTAGCCTATAGGCTAGGTTCATTTAACTGGTCAAAGACCATCTGAAAGGAAGGAGTCTTGTGGTGTGGCTTGAAAGTGAATAGTGTCCCTGCCCATGATAGTGGGTTGGAAGTAGGTGATCTTTAAGGTCCCTTCCAACCCAAACCATTCTGTGATCTTGTGAGTTTCAGGCCATGATGGAAGGAATGCTAGTGTTCTGACTTCTTTGCAGGGGGCATCCGTTAACAACCCATCCGTTAACAGTCTGTCAGCAGTGCAGTATATTTTATGCTAACCATAACTGGGGCACCATATCATGGGGAGAGAGGCATACTCTAGGGTAGGCTGCTCCCTCCCTGCAGGGACTCTGTTTTATACAAGATGTGAGATAGAGCCGTTGCAGTACCCATCTCATAGACTGTTAAGTTTGGTTCTGCCATATTGTTTATGCATCTCTCTTACCATAGCCTGGTGTTTACAGGTTTGTACTATCTTTTTCCTCCTCTCTTCCTCCACAGCTGAGTCCCAATGGTGGTCAGGAAGACACTCGCATGAAAAACGTCCCTGTGCCTGTATATTGTCGCCCACTAGTAGAGAAGGACCCAACCATGAAGGTTTGTTGTCTCTGCATACCATTCGAGTCCAGAAAGGGGACATGGAATAAGCAAGGAGTTTTAGTCACTAAATGTCCAATTTTTACAATAGTCTGTATTTTTCTTACATTATATATTCCAAAGTCCAAAATCTTCCACTACCTTTTTTGGAATGTTGTTTCTAGTGTATGTAGGGAAAAAAGTACATCTCTGTAAGGACATCATTCTCAGCAGATTTTGATTGCCAGGGCCTGTGCTTCTGTCTTACACCTTATGGTTTTTGAGACAGCTCTTACATGATATTAATGACATTTTGTGCTTATAAGGCTTTCGGTAAAACTTCTTAGGGTATAATACAAAATAATAGAAATTAATAAAAACGAGCAGGTGAAAGTAAAAATGTATTTCAGCACTCTTCAGATTCCACTGTTGACAGGGATCCACTGGTAACAGGCCAGAATTACCTGGAGCAGATATTAGTGAAGCTGTGTCTGTACTAGAGTATTTGAGTAGAACTGCAGTTGAGGATAGGTCATCTCTTGTTGACACAGGAGTCACGGACAAGGCTGAGACGATCAATGGGATCAAGCGAATGCCAATTTATCAGACAAAGTGTCAACCTTATACAGAGATTCTTAGCACAGCTCCATGGATTTGGCAAGTGTTGACTGGGCACCTTAACCCTTAACAGTGCTAGGATTGGATAACACCGTCCTGGGAACTCAAGCCCCAGAACTTCTCAGATCCCCCTCTCCTCTGCCTGCCTCTGAGTTCTTACAGCTGATGTTTCTTTTACTCCCTAATCCATGGCCTTCAGTTTATCTTGACTCCGTTTCTGGTCTCAGGCAGGCTGCCTTACACCAAGGCCTCTGGATTGCTCACAAAATGCCCGCTGTTACACTATTCCCCTTTTTTGTGTTTGAGCAATCCAGATGGATGTCAAATTCTTCTTAGCCATAGATAGTATACATCATAACATACAACCTGCTATGAATACAAACAAAACTAGAGCACACAATATAGTCAGTCCTTGTACAATCAAATCCTTAAGCCATCCAGAAATTCCCCATCCTTTAAGGAGTTTCGTTAACCAGTCCAGCCCATCAGTTTCTGTCAGGTGGTTGACCCCCTCTTTTAATACAAGGCACCTACCCTTTCTATACCATTGTCTGCACCTGCTTACAATAGCCTGCTGTATTACATGGACACATATACAGTAGCTAGCTATATTAGTGGATACATAATCAATGGCTTGAAGTATTAAGATTGGATACATACACAGTGTAGCACACAGCAGCTGGTTACAATAGGATATGAGAACCTAGCCTTTCAAGCTTGCTAACAGTTCACTATTGTATCTTAGCATATTCCAGTTTCTTCTCATCTTACTTGCACTGTTACTTTTGCTTCTTTACCCACGGCTTTCTTCATCCTTGGCTCATGTGGACCTCCACATTGGTACTTGCTAACACAATCTCTCTGCACATTTGTTGGCTATAGCTATTTGTTTTGAAATAAGCACTTTGGTGTGAACTTCATTCAGAGCTGATTCTGGGATGTCATTCCGATGTTTCAGTTGTAAGAAAATTCTTCCTCTGTTAATTGTTTCTAGCAGGTTGATGTGCTCTTTGGGCAATATTCTGTTCAGCATCTTTATGTTATATATCTGGTCTTGGACTTTCCTGCCCAGCATTCTCCTAAAAAACTGTCTGGAAAGAGCTCCAAGGCAGATAGCTAGATTGGATTTCAGAAAATATGTAGTGTGCTGCTTTCACTCTGTATTTGTTATGTAGAGAGCTAAGCCAGCTCCTTTTCCTTTTTTTGGGGGGGTTGTTTTGGTTTCTTGTTTTGTTGGGGTTTTTAATGCTGTTTTGTTGTGGCTTCGTTTTTTACTGTCTTAGTTCTGACAAACTGATTTTTGGGCAAAGGCATTATGAGGAAGCAGAAGAGTGCAAGGGATGGGAGGGAGACACAGCTGCTCTGAATGTATTTCCTCAGTCAAGCAGTTGTAGTTAAGCAGTCATGCTTTTCTTGTAGCCCAGGCTAGTAACATCTGCCATGCCCTGCTTGCTTTGCTGCAATGACTTAGGAACCCCAAAGGCAGAAAAACTGAGTAGCCTGGTTTTAGGCACCTGATTTATTATATTTATTTTCTTTAAATCTTTCATTTGCATCTCTGAAGAAAAGAAACTAAAGACATGATATTTGCTGGTTTACAGAGAACCTTTACCTTGCTTCCAGTGAATTCGACATCCTCTAGTAGAGATCAACAAGATCTGTTATTTCCAACTAAATGTTTTAGATGTTTGGCATGTATCCACAGTTCTGTACAAAGATGCCTGATTTAAATGAGACCATGGAGCGTACATAATTCTTAGTTCAAGATTCCTGTTTCTGTTGCTTAGCTGTGGTGTGCAGCCGGAGTCAATCTCATGGGATGGAGATCTTTGGAGCAGGAGCCTGGGAATGGGCAGAAATTGGAACCTGGACGTGATCCCCTCACCTGTGATAGGGAAGTGGAAGGCGAGAATGACAAAAGTAACCATGCATCTCCTGAAAAGAAAAAGGTCAGAATAAAAAGAAGAGTGTTTTCCAGTGTTTTGTCTCATTCCAGCCATGACGTGCCCCATCCGTCAATGCGTTTTTCTTAGGCTATATAGTGCTTTAACTTGTATGTTTGAGGCATCTTCCTGTAGGGCAGCATTCTGGTGTTCTGGCTGTTCTCTGTCTCCCATAGCATACTCCTGGAAAAGCTGGTGGCTCGCGGCTTGGACAGGAGCACTCTTTGCTGGGTCAGGAACTGGCTGGATGGCCGGGCCCAGAGAGTGATGGTGAATGGTGTTGCGTCCAGCTGGCAGCCAGTCTGGGCTGGGACCGGTGTTGTTCAGTATTCCTACTGATGACATGGATGAGGGTATCGAGTCCTTCAT
>NDXB01006908.1:3721-26022 GCA_002631895.1 Agapornis roseicollis
TTTTTTTTTTTTTTTTTGTTTTTGTTTTTGGTTTTTTTTGGTGGTGGTGGTGGTTTGGTTTGTTTTAGCTCTTGATCTAATGCTTGACAACTCTTGTTTTCAGTTTTTAGCAGCTATAAACTCTGTTGCTTTACTTCCTTGCCATATCTTCCCTAAAAATAACTGCTTACAGTTATTACTATTAATAACTGCATACAGTTATTTTTAGTTGCAACTGCTTACAACCAGCACATTATCAGTCATGACAGTTTAAGTTATAGGGAAATTAATGTCTGGTATAGTAGTATAGAGAGGGTTTTTTTCTGCTCTTTAATCTTAAAAGTGTTATTAACATGATTAACAGCCTAATCTATGACTTGCATTAATGTTTTACTAAGAAAATGATTGTCTGTATGGCTGGGTTGAGTCCCTTCAAGATAAACACACACAAAACCACACAAACAAAAAAGAAACACCACCACAAACAAAACCAAACCCCCAAACCATTTTCTCTCAACAGATTGCTGTCAGGCCTGTACAAGAAGCAAATTTGCACTTACTAGTTCTTTTTGTCTATGTTTTTTTAAATTCTCTGTTAATCACAGCAAACATAATATAGTCAATGAGGAGGATGTCACTTCCTCATTGCCAAGAGATTCAGAGTCAGTGGCTAAATTCTTCATTAACATATGACACCTAGTAGATGCTGTCCCAAAGCAGTTAAAACAACAGCAGCTGAAGTGGAACAAAACTGCTTCATTTGATCCACTGCTTGGGACCTGAAGGACAATGCAATTCTCTGCACTTAGAAGAGCTAACTTATATAAAAAGTGGTAACAACTTATTTTAGGTATCTTGCTGAACCAGCACTAATTCCTCCACTGAAGCTAGTCATCAACTGGCAATATAACCATGTCTTTGGCACTCTGGTGACAAAGTAACATTCCCTAGAATCTTAAATCATAAAATCTGGACTAGCATAGTGTAGAGATTTTTAAAGAAATAAATATATAAGGAAGAAGTAGTGCTAAACAGCAGTTTGTGAATGCTTGCTATTAACATTGAAACTAGACTCTCCCACTGGACTTTGGAATGATTTAGCTGCATACGCATAAGAAGCACACCTAACTCTTTATTCTCCAACCACAAAATTTGCTACTTAAGTATAAAGGCCAACATGAATATCCATGTGTAAGTGCATTCATGTTTTTTTCTATTTATGTTTTCATGTATATATATTTACAAACATACACAAGAAAAAGGCTTCCAGTTAAGTGAAATGGTTGAAAGCATTCTGATAGATTACATGCAAATTACTGCTATAGTATCTTCCAGAACATAAGTACTGTACAGCAACTCAGATCCATATAGAGAGCTTGCTTTTTTGCCATCTAACACAGACACATAATAGTTTCAGTATTTAACCTTCAGATCTTCCACGAATCCCAAATACTCTCAGAGATGGGTTGCTGAATCTCAAAACTATTCTTTCAACAAATTCCCAAATCTCATATCTCGCTAGACAGCCTCTGTATGAAAGTAATAACCATCAGCTACAAACTCTGAAGCACATTAAAAATTTAAGGTAACATAAACTAAACTGAATGTAGTAATGTAAATAGTTATGTAAAGACTATATTCTGTTTATATCTTCATTTTCTTAATTTAGGTCAATTAAAAAAAAATCCTTCTTTCTTCATTTTTCCATTCATTTGCTACACAATTTATTTTCCTTGCATTTGCTTTGCCATGGAAATCAGTCTTAATTCTACTGACTACAAAAAATGTGAGTCCTGCAAATAAGCAGTTTCTGTTAAGAGTTCTAACCACTTAGTATATAAAAATCCATGATTAAGGAGCACAGTTCTGAGTTTTCATTAGGAACAGAAAATTCGGGGGGTGGGGTGGGGTGGGGTGTGTGGTGTTGATTTACATGGATCAAATTTGAGCAGACATTTAGATAGCACTTTGTACAGATTCTAGTTCTTTAACTAAAAGAGGCCTTTTCCTAGGCTTAGATTAAAACCAGGCTGACATCCAACCTTTATTTTCACATATGTAACATAGTTACGTAAGTAAAATCTGTCTCTTTTGAAAAAGGTGCTAATAATAGCCCAAAACAGCCTCTTTTTTGCCTTTTGTAATTTATAAGTCAGTTCTTTCAGTCCTTAGTTTTCCTGTGCAGAAATATAAGATAAACTTTAATTTCACTCGTACAGAAAGCTTCTGGGCTGACACAATGTCCTCATACTAGTATCACTCACAGCTATTTAAGTGTGTCTTGAGTAAATGTAACCTGATGGGTTCAAGCAATCATACTTTTTCCATTATAGAAAAAATACTAACTTCCTATAGTTGTTCCTGTTTGATATCAATTGAAATTGTGTCAATATGTTTGAATATTATTTGTACTACAAGAGAGGACCAGGCAATACCAATTCAGAAGTACACTCGATACGTAAAAGATGCATGTTTAAATTTTTGGAGAAATTGTTTGAGACAGACCTCCCTTAAAATCCTTTTCCACAAAGGAAGATTTCTATTCATATGGAAACGAATGAAGAAGTTTTATATGGAAAGAATAGTAACATATTGGAACGGTCTGCCCAGGGAGGTGGTGGAGTCATCATCCCTGGGTGTGTTCAAAAAAAGACCGGATATGGCACTTGGTGACAAGGTTTAGTTGAGGTGTAGGGCATGGGTTGGACTTGATGATCTTAGAGATCCCTTCCAACCTGGTAATTCTGTGATTCTGTGAATTTTTGTGAGTGACTTTATTTGGGAAAGAACAGCTCATATGTTGTGTGACAGACAGATGTGTAGACTCATGTCCCGCTTTGCTGTTCCTCTTTTTTCTTAATTACAAAGAAATGAATACAGAGTGGAAGTCAGAGGATGAAGAGCATGTTGTGTTTTGAAATCAATAAGCACTACACTTCCAAACATTCACTCTGCTTAGGTGCATCCTGTAAGACTGGTTTCATAAACAAACAGTGGATTTCATCAGTGCAGAAATTGTAATGCTTCCAAAACTGTTAATAGTTTCAAACTCCTATTCCTCTTCAATGATAGGCATAATTCAATCTTTTCTCTGCCTCCTAGAAGATACTCATATTCACCAACATGTTGCCTACTTGAAATGCTGAGTCAGTCTAATCACCCACCCCTCTACAATTAGTTTTCCCAGAGCCAAGTAGTGACTGGAGATGAAGTTTTCTGGTCACAAGCAGATGACTTAATATATAAACAAAAAATATAACAGAGAACTTGAGCGTGGAGGAGGGCTCGGAGGAAGCAAAATCAACCAAAAAAAAAAAATAAAATCTACAACAGTTGAACCCTGGCAGACCACCCCCTGGCTATTTGAATACTGGAATCAGGGTGCCAAAAAGCTGAGAGGGTCTCAAGGAATGTACATCAGCATGAAAGCAGGAAGACTGCAAATCTCAGTATGCAAAAGAGCAATGAAAGAGAATTGAAATCAGGAGGTAAAAAGGAAAAGATTATATATTATCTGAAGACTCTAAGTCTGCTCCAAGACCAAAACATGAAACAGATTGCCTAGTGTGTGGACACAGTAGTTGGCTATCATTTCATGAAAATGAATGCTTGTATCTGACAAAATATAAGCTCCACATACAGATGAAAACTGCTAACAACATCATCAGGCTGGTTTTAGTAACAACAGTTTTTAGGGTGAAAAGTTGCAGAAAGACATGTTTTTCAAAATGTATCTGAAACAAAATTCTAAAGTATCCTTAGCAAGCAAGCTCTCAAAGAGTCCATCCCAGAGAAAATTAAGATTTTAGTGCTTCCATGTTTTTTTTTCAGCACTATGCTACATATAATAATTTCTGGAAAAAACAGTCATCAAGTATGTGATGAAATCCTTCAACAGAAAAGCTGAACATAATTTACGGAAACCACAATTTTTAATCAATCCACAAGATAAAGTTTGTCCTCAAACATTTGATGAATAATTCAGGATAACAAAACTGTACAATTTGAAGTTTGTTGTAAAACAATTTGCAAACAAAATAAAAGGCTAAACCAGTGTAGCAAATGGTTTCCAATGAACTGTTTGCCTGCAGACTATATCTTGGGAAATCAACTTCCTGCTTTACCTGTCTTGAAAATTATTTCAAACCAGTGTTTGAAAACAAAAATTTTGTTCTTTCTGCCTGTCAGAACTTGCTTTGCAAACACCATGCTTTTTATTAAGTGGACACTGCCCATCATAAGCGGCATAATACCACTGCTTCTGATTTGTAAAGCAGTTCCCACAGAGGAAAGAAAGCAAACACATCCTTCACCAACCCCACTGAAATCAACCTAAGATTTTAAAAGTTAGCATTTATGCAATACTGACATAATCTTGTATATATATATATGTTATCATGAATTGTGATCCAAAAGCTTCTCCAAGCAAGCAGCCACAAATTTTATAACCAGGTTAGCTTGGGGACTGTCTTTGGTTTTTCAAACATTTTGTATTTGGAAGAAGAGGACAGGTAATGCAGGCTTTTTTTATTTTGCTTTGAACAGAATTTAAAATGGCTCTCTGAAAAGTATTCCCTTGAGATTTTGCACAAAGTGATCCTCAGCTGTCATTTCTCTTCTTTGTAGGGAACATTCTATTTCCTACGCTTTCTCTGGGAATGAGTCATATTCCTCCTGGAGTCACATGCTTTTTGCTTTTGTGAGAAATCAACTTATTTCCAGGTGGATAATGCACAGACGTTCATGAAGACTTTTGCTGTGAGAAGGCAGCCTGTCTGCACAGTACTGGACTAATCTACTGCACTACAGCACAGTCTTCTGAACTGACATCCATATAAAATCTGTTCTGAAAGCTGATGAGATGAGATTATGCAGCTCTGCATTTATTAACAGAATAAAATATAATTTAATGTTTATTGATAACATCTGACTTATGCATGCTTTTTAGTATCTTTTTTTACAGCTTGTATTTGCATAAAAGTTTATTCAATTTGTTGCCCTGACAGTAAAAGCACATATTCCTTACTAGAAGGACATATTCCTTACTAGAAGAACAGGATTTAGCCTATCAACAAGATCCTTGGTCTTTTTGGTCCTATCCCTGTAACACCCCATCACTACTTAATTCTACCTGTACTTTTTTTTTGTTTCTGTGTTTGATAACTTCCAACTGAAATGTATACTTCTGACTGAACCATGGCTTGGATTTTCAGTCCATTTCTTCCATTTTTCATTACTCTTTTTCAGTTAGAAACCTGCCTTCCAACCTGCCCTGTTCTTCCCAGCTTCATGATGCTGTCAAGTATAATAAGCATAATTCTACTCCATTATTTGAACCACTAATGAAGACACAAAGCTGTACAAACCTCCAGACAGTCCCCCTGGAAAACCTGACTAATTCCAATTCAGTAATGGATCATTAAGAACTACTCTTTTGTGAACAGAGTAGCCAGCCAGGTTTGCATGAATTCTGCAAGAGTTTTACAAGACTATTATGAGAAAGAAAAATCAAATTATATCAAAGATTTAAATTCAAAATAATATAAAGGGCAGCAAGGTGCAAAATTGATAAGATCTTCCACTTATATTGTTGTGCACCTGACACATGTTTGATACTGATAAATCTGTATGTCAGTTGGGCAATTTTAAGACAGGAATCATGTCTGAAGATGTATCTCTTAAAAAAAAAAAGGCTGTTTCTACAGCTTCAGAGCTTATGATGTTGTCTTATTAGAAAAAGTAGTAGAAAGTACAAAAAAAAACCCACAAAAAAGAGACTTTTGTTTTGTCCTTAGTGTTATTAAAAACTGCCAAATCTAAATCTTACAATTTCTGCTGTGCAAACAACACAGTATTTTCAAGGAAAACTTTAACAGCTTACATGGGACTAATAGAATATATTAGGTCATAACAGAAAATTATTTTTTAAATGTACATTTAACTGGTCTTGCTTTATGTGTAAAGAGTACTTTCAGCTGTGGAAAACTGCATTTGGCACACACAAATAAATCAGCAACCAAACAAGATCAAAACAAGATCTTTTCTTCTGAGCAACCTCTGTTACCTTTCAAAACATGAAGCCCACTCAGTCTTGAATGGAACTGAAAAACAGTAAGCATTGCTAAAATTCCCAGAGGTATCAAAATAAAGCCTCCATGCTGCAAACTCTTACATTTATGTGTAAACTCAAGATGTAAACAAGCTCATAATTTTTAATAGTATTAGAAATATATCTAAAGTAAAGTATATGAAACATTATTTGCAGGCTTAAATAAATATCTTAGATGGTTGATTCATTATATTGTTAAACCAATACAAATTTAGACTGCTGCCAAATGAGGCAGTGCTATTCTCAGCTTCCCAGTCTGTTTGTACTCTAGGTATTTCTTTGGTTGGATCTGTGGTGCATGATGATTTAAAGCCAAAATAGAACAGTCTGACTGCACAACCACAGAAGTGTCAACATGAGACCAGTAGCAAAAAGGCCAGGATAATCATCTTTGGTAGTAACCCCACTGTATATTTATTTCAAGTGATCGTAGCGCCTCAATCACACCAAAACTTAAGAATAAGAAACTTTATTTGGCTTTGGTCCAGCAATATTTTTCCTAAATGTCAGCAAGAATATACTGTAAAACAGTACTCAAAATGAAGTGCCATGTCATAGAAACAAACAAACAAAACCCCAGCATTTTTCCCTCTTTCTTTACCTTTCAAGTTATTAATGAATTGTCTAATCTGCTTGCATTTTCAAGTGATTAATGTTGCATTACCTAATCTAGAAAAGTTATTGGAGAACTCACAAGTGAAAAGATGAGAAGTACACTCTCAACAGATAAGTGATAAAGATGAAAAGTACTGTATATTAAAAAAAATAATATAAACATGAATAAAAAAAAATATTCACTGAAGTAACACACAACCTGAGCTGTGACATAATACATTGTTCAAGTAACTGCAAAACCCCCAGTTATTCTGCTTTTGCCTGGTAACAGTATCTGTGGAACTGTAAATCCTGTCAGTATTAATAAATACTCCTTATAATATCAATCTAAAATAAAGAACTGGTTTCACATTAAGAAGCTAAAGACAGTACATGCATAAAAGATTGAAATCCTAGGTGACTTCACTATTTATTCTTGCTGTAACTCCCCACTACGTTTCTCTCCAGGGTGTTGTAGTGACAGCTGCAAGATCAGTCTACATTATAGTGCTTTTAAGACAAACTGAAGATAAAACGAAGTTTTAACAGCTGTTCAAGGCCAGTCATTAAACCAAAATTCTTACAATTATCTCAAGGACCATATGTGTCAGTAAGCAATGTTCAGCACAACAGTCAGTAATTTTTATACTAAAATTCTCAAAACCTTAAGTATATCTTCTCTCCCAGTCTGTCCCCTTTATGACTATTTTAAATGAAGCTAAAATACATTTGTACATTTGTAGAAGTACAAATATTCTTTCTCCTACCCATAACTTGTTTTTCTAATGAAATACATTTAGGATTTAGCAACTTTATTCCACTTTCTACATCTCTACTTTCTCAACAGACAATGTAATAAAAGTCTAGAAGTAGTCTCCTCAGCACTTCAACTGTCCTGATCTGTGCAACACTTTATGTGTTCTAGTTGAACTTAATACCAATTGCTTTTATTTAGGATTAGATTATCCACCACAATCCCACTGTGGAGCAGAGTGGTGCAGTCATGAATGCTTACAAAGCTATGGTAGGTTCTTGATCAAAACTTTTCTGTTCTTCAGCTACCCTTACAAATCAATCATCAAAAGAAGCATCAAAAGAAGCATAACCAGGTTGAAGAAGGTGATCCTGCCCTTCTACTCTGCTCTCATGAGACCCCACTTGGACTACTGTGTGCAGTTCTGGTATCCTCAACACAAGAAGGATATATTGCTGTTGGAGCAAGTGCAGAGGGCCATGAGGATGATAAGGGGGCTCGAGCACCTCCTGTACAAAGACAGTCTAGCAAAACTGGGACTTTTCAGCCTGGGAAAAGAAGGCTTCATGGACACCTCATAGCAGCTTTCCAGTATCTGAAGGGGGCTTACAAGGAGAGAGTCTTCATCTGGAACTGTAGAAATAGGACAAGAGGCAATGGGTTTAAGCAGGGGAGATTTAGGTTAGATAACAGGAAGAAACTCTTTACTGTGAGAGTGGTGAGGCACTGCAACAGGCTGCCTAAGGAAGTTATGAATGATCCATCCGTGGCAGTATTAAAGGACACATTGGACAGGGCTTTGAGCAATGTGGTCTAGTGGGATATGTCACTGCCCATGGCAGGGGGGTTAGAACTAGATGATCTTCAGGTCCTTTCCAACCTTAACCATTCTATGATTCCAAAATTAAACAAAACTTGTGGGGCAATATGAAAGCAGTTGAATAAAGCAAAAGCAAAGGTTATGTACAGAAGCAAAGGAAAATAAAGGTTCTATTCTCTGCTCCCCATCAGCAAGCAATGTCTGGTCACTTCCAGGAAGCAGGGCTTCATTACATGTAGCAGTTGCTCTGGAAGACAATGTAGTAAATAATGAATGTCCCCCCTTCCTTCTTTCTCTTAGCTTTTATTGCTGAGCAGACATCATGTGGTCTGGAATATCCCTTTGGTCAGTTTAGGTCTTGCCTATATTCCCTCCCAAGACCTTGCCCACTGCCAGCCTACTGGTGAGTGAGGAATGTTGGAGAGACTGCCTTGATGTTGTGTAAGTACTGCTGAGCAGCAGCCAAAACACTTGACTGTTATCAACACCTTTCTTGCTACCAGTACAAAGCACAGCACTATGAGGGCTGCTATGGGTTGTATTAACTTCATTTCAGCCAGACCCAATAAAAAAGCAATAATAATTATCCTCTACTGGACTCATTACTTCTTTTCATGGTTTAACGCTAACTGGCAACTAAGTACCACGCAGCTTCTCACACACTCCTCTCCCTACACCACCCCAGTGGGATGAGGAGGAGAACTGGAAAAAGGTAAAACCCATAGATTGAGAAAGAGCAGTTTAATAATTCAAATAAAATAAAATATGTGAAGGAAGAAAGAGAAATTGATAATAATACTAATACAAAAAGAGAAAGAGGGGAATAAAACTCAAGAAACACAAGTGATGCACAATACAATTGTTCACCACCTACTGTCCAATGCTTGCCAGTCCTTCAGCAGCGATCAGTGGCTCCTGGCCAACTCTCCCCAATTCATACACTGAGTGTCATATTCTATGGCATGGAATATCCCGTTCCATAGGTTGGGTCAGCTGTCCTGGCTGTGCTCCCTCCTGACTTCTTGTGCACTTTCTCACCAGCTGAGCATGAGAAACTGAAAAGTCCTTGACTTAGGGTAAGCACTACTTATCAACAACTAAAACATCCATGCGTGATCAACATTATTCTCCAACTAAAGCCAAAACATAGCAACCTACCAGATACTAGGAATAAAATTACCTCTATCCCATCTGAAACCAGGACACTTTCCATTTCAGACACCAAAGGAATAAAAATTACTTTCCTAAGCCTCTGGATGGCTCTGGATCCTGTTTCACCTCCTGTTTTATTATGTGCAAATCTAAGCAACTTGCTCTTTTTTTCATTCTTACATGTTTTTTTTTAGATAAGATCACCTCAGCACTGATCTTTAATAAACTACATATAATGTCAGAAACTAGATCTAAGGGTAAACCTTCAATATGTCTTTAAGAGGGAAAAGATAGAAACAAATACAGTAAACTTAAGTTTAATAATAGACTTAATGCTTGGACCTAGCAAAATTAGACCGGAAAGAGGGGTGTCCAGGACCAGCTAATTAATTCAATTCAGGTTGCAGCTTGACCTGAACCTAAACTGTGCCCCATAAAAAGATAAAAAAAAAAAAAAAAAAATTCCAAAACTATAAGAGGGGAGGAAAACAGGGGAAAAGGAGAAAGCAGAAAAAGATAAATTCCTGAGCCCTCCTGAAGTGCTGAGCAGGAACACCACTTGCCTGCAGACACAGCAAGAAAGCCACTGTTTTTCTTGCTATTGGCCTGTTTTCTGTATTCTGTCTGACTTATCAGCTTCCGCAACCAAATTAACACAAGAAGTTCTTAATATAAATTATCGCAGAGAAGGAGCACTCAGCTTGCACAGTCCCACTACTCTTTTCACATAAAACAGACCAAAACTGCTTTTACTTAGTGTAGTTTGTCATTTCACTCCAATTTCATCTTTTCAGTTTTTGCTGATGATCAAGCTTTTCCTTTACTACCTTATTTCCATTCCCATTTTCATAATCATGCACCACCTCTTATTTCACTACATGGCTGTGCTCACTTCCTCCCTGAAGTGTAACTTGCTCAAGTTACTTACCTGTTACTTTAGCTGTTACCCTGCTCTTTCTTCTTTCCTTATTTACTTCCTCACCTTTTGTATCACTGCCCTCTTTCAGAATCTTACCCTTTTTTCCCCAAAGTTAATGACCACAGTCTATTATCACTGAGTAATACAGGCAGCATGCATAGCATTATATATTTTCACAGAGGCACATGTTTAAATCCTCTGCTGAGTGCTCTTGCTGATTACTAAATGCTATACTAAATTCCAAAATCGAGACTCTAACTGTTAAATGTTGACACCTCACTGGCCTCCAGTATGCAGAGGAAAATAAAGCTGTTCTTTGTCATAAGTGAAAGCAGTTAACCATTTCCTAGGTAGGTTCAAGCCACTGCATATAATATGTGCATTCATCCCCAACCAATGCTGACTCAAGACTTTTTCAACTACCAAGTAAAGATGCGAACATCACCTTTGATTTAGATCTAGCAGAGCCATTAAATGACTTTGAAACTGATGACAGTGAGATGTTTCAGAATGAGAAGCTGAATCAAGTCATTACAAAAATAGCTTACCAAAGCATAACTCAGTGCTGTCCTCTCTTCCTCCTTAGTCTATAAGGATAGATAGACTATCAGAACAAAAGAATAAAAGGCAATGAGAAAAAAAAATTGAAAGTACAGTTCATAGCAAAACGCTTCAATATTACATAAAGCATCGACCTCCAAACAAGGACAGTTCTGAACCCTCAGAAAGATTAAATACTCTCAGAAACATATAATATATTTTCCTTTAAAGTGGTATTTAAAACGGCAATTTTAATGGGAAAAGTTCTTATTTTAGATGAGAGAGAGAGTTTAAGTTATGTGTACACAAACTGGTTAACCCACTTCCTGAAGCCATAATTTCTCGCACTTTACAAAACACCCAAGCTCTACTTCACTTTAAATTCAATATTTGGACCTTTATCTTCATCCTCTTCAGAACATTGGCTACAGCAGACTAAGAGATGTGGAAGAACAGATGATCTACAGCTGGAATTCTCAGCAAGAACATTCTTTACATTACTTCCTTAGTCTCATCAGTGGCCTTGAAAACCCAAATGTTGCAATAATTCCATATAGGAAATCCCCCCAAAACAAAAACAAAAAAACAAACAGAAGACCCCAAACACAAACAACAAAAAAAACTCACCACAAAAATTGTTAAAAAAACAATTGTGCAATAATAAATAAACAGAAAATATACATCCCAGAATTGTTTAGTCAAAAGTTTTCAAAACTATTAACTTGAAGTGGCCATGACAACCTAGTAGAGTATGTCTGCTGAAAAATGTCTGTTCCTTGGTGGAAATGGCACTGACTGATTCAGCTTAAACAGGACTGTGGTTAAAACATAAACAGGGGAAGTTTAGATTGGATATAAGGAAGAAATTCTTTACTGTAAGGGTGGTGAGGCACTGGAATGGGTTGCCCAAAGAAGCTGTGAATGCTTCATCCCTGGCAGTGTTCAAGGCCAGGCTGGACAGAGCCTTGGGTGACATGGTTTAGTGGGAGGTGTGCCTGCTTATGGCAGGGGGGTTGGAACTTTATGATCTTAAGGTCCTTTCCAACCCTAACTATTCTATGATTCTATCAGTGAAAGCCTACATTTATTTAAAAATATTTTTTTTTAAAAATGTCCATGGCTTAATGAGCATAGTCTGAATGCAAACTTATTTTGTTTAAAGAAATGGTCTTGAGATATGACAGCCGTGGCTATGTAGACTTGCTTCTACTTTCAAAGACTTTGAAACATCATTCAGTAAGGAAAGGACTATTATCTCTTAAAAGACATCTTGTTAAACTACTCAAAAAGTATAAACCAACTAGGGTTGACTAAGATTTTAAAGAATTTTCTAATATCATAACAGTTTTACCCAGTGACTGCTTCTAAAACAGTTGCTGGATGCATGCCAATGTCAAATAAAGAGCAGATAATTAACAGTTTTAAAAAGGTTGACTAATGGGAAGCTTAAATGATGACATCTGTTCATGCACATTCCTAAAAGAAGAAATTTACAGAGAAGCATTTTATTTCAGTGTGCTAACAAAAGGGCTCAAGCATAGCAATATACCACATGAGGGGACACATGAGGGGAAAGATAAAAAAGTTATAGAGGTTCTAGAAATTTGTTAAACAATTAAATTTGTCAACAAATTCTAATGGAACGGGCACAGCAATTGACATTTTATCAACCAAGACAAAAATAAACATTTCTATTTCTCAATTTTGTTAACATTTTATACAAAAGTGGAATCTTCTGAAGTACTGTGTCTAGTTAAGCTAATTAGGCCAGATAGCTGTGAAGAAATGCTGCACAAAGCACTGAACCTTCAGACAAAGTGTAAGAAAATGTGAAATACAAAGCAAGAAAAATGTAAGTTTGCATATGAAATCAAGTTCCACTTAATATGTAGCAGACAAGTTAATATTCTTTTTTATCTTCAAGACTACTGACTGCAGTACTTCAGTCCCAGATGAGCATATTCTTACATCTCCACTCACTTGAATAGCTTCACTTATTAATCAGCTACACAAAGCTAAGAGTATACTTTCTTGTTTAAGGGATTTGAGTTTGAAGTAAACATATTTAAAAAAAAAAAAAAAGTCTTTCTTTGCCTTCTTTCTCATTCATCAGAGAATAGAACCTCCATTCTCTTCTTATTCATTACACAGCACTTAAATGCAATCTTAAAATTCAGGGCCTGCTATATCACTAAACTGGAGCATAACTAGTATTAATGATTCTCAGATAAGGAAATGCCCCACTGAAAACAGCTTGCAGCCTTATAAATATGTATGATAACACTGCCTGAAATTCCTCAAATCATAAGCTCCACAACATTCCATTCAACATTAGAAATTTATGTGATCATCTAATTGCCAAATTCTTCTTCAAGAATTAAGGTGTGTAAGAATTAACCTTAAGAAGCATGATTCCTGTACAGAGCTTTATCATAAAAAATGCAACTGAATTAAGAAGTAGCTATGGAAATGTTCAAGGTATGTGTACATATCAGAATATCACAAAGAATTATCTTCACAGTGTAAATTCAGAGTGTGATATAGAGCAGTTAATATCTATAATAGGAGCAGTATTTGCAAAGCTTTTAATTGGTGAATAAACCACAAGAAAATTCAGGCGGTGCTACTTTCTCTTGGTGTACATTCATCTGTATTCAGCATCATAAAAATTGCTTTGTTTTTGACTAGTTTTGCTAAAAATGTATCTGTCTTCATGAGGCATGAAATTCTAATTTCATTGCCCTACTTTTCAATGAAGAACCTTATGAAAAGTACAGTTTGGATAACTGCATTTGTGTACAATTTACTGTATTGTTATAAGATATTGTTTACCATTCACTTTGTCACCAGATATGATCCATATAGAATAACTGCCTGCTATGCAACCAGCTGAAGGTATTTAGACACCTAAATATACAGCCAGGTGCCTTACTAGGATTTCTAATGCACTTGGTTGCAACTTTAGACAAGTAATTACCCTTAAAAATTGTGATACATTACTATAAGGAATAATGTTCTCCATGTATTCACACCACTAGCTCAGATTCTGCTAATGGGAATCTGCCCTTTGTTTACTAAAATGCAGGGATGCTTTATTTTGAAAAATGTAAATAAATAAAAAGAAGAAAAAATTTTATTAAACACTTTTTCATCTAGTGAACATTATAGAATGTTTAAGACATGCTTCTGAGAATTGCCTAAGCATATGCTCTATGTAAACATCCTGGGTTTTACCCTGATATATTTTGTTAGTTCCTTTGTGGGTTTTCTGACAATACAAAGACACAAGTTCTAAGGGAGAGACAATGGGAACTGTCATTCTGTGGCAATATTCAATAAGAATCTCTAACACTGAGTTAGAGACAGGACTGAAAGACAGGACTCTCTTCAGTTCTTTCTCACTGTTAACAAATTCCATGACAAAAAGTTACCATAGCTCTAATGGTTTTCAGAAAGAATTGCATAAATCTGTATGCAACCATGCTATAAATCACAGCTAGCAGTTTGAAATACATGAGAATTCTATTTTTTAGTAATGCTTTACGTCCAGCAGTATCTGTATTTCATTATAGGTTTATAGCATTTACTAGTGATACTGTGCAAGTAGACCTCTCTTAAAAACAATTAGTTCTAAATTAACTCATAATCAGTAAGTAATGGTTACCCAGTTAAACACAAAAACAAAACCAACAAAAAACAAAAACAGAAACAAAAAACCAAACAAACAAAAAAAATCCCCTCAAAAAAAAAAAATCCAAAAAAAACCCAAAAAAAACCCAAAAAAAAACACAAAAAAAAAACCAAAAAAAAAAAAAAAAAAAAAAAAACAAAAAACCAAACAAACAAAAAAAATCCCCTCAAAAAAAAAAAAATCCAAAAAAGGCACAAAAAAAACCCAACAAAAAACCCAACATCAAAACCAGAAATTATCTGAAAACAAAATACTGCTTTTGCATATGTAGGAATGGATAAAGAAATAAAATGGCCCTATGAAGTCATCTTGCTGGAAATTTTGGGCCCATGTGTTTGAAATCTATTCCAGCTGAGCAGTGAAATGCTGGAGCTGCAACCGGGAAATTTGGCATTCACCTGCACATTTACGAACCATTAACTGGAACTTCTGAAACATCTTCTATTAGAAATCCCTGTCTCTTGGAGACTTTTATGGATTCAGAAAAATGAGTTACGATTATGAGTAAGAGTAAAGAGAGACTGGAAGAACATAGTAAGTTGAAACAAATGAATGAGTCAACACTGGGGAAAAGATAAGGGCTAATATTGGAATTGAGAACTCAAATAAGAAAGAAATACTAAACAGGAAAAAACTTGTAAGCATGTCAAAACCAGAAGAAACTAATGCTAGTGTCAACAACTGTCGACACTAGCTGTCCCAACAACTATTAACACTGCTTCTATGGAAACATTGCTTCGGAATGAGGAACCCAGCTAGACACTGAACTAACCACTGGGCAAAATTGAAAGCACTGTATCAGCCTCAGCTAGACTATGCTTGAACCTTAAACTCAGTGACTAATGTTAATGCAGCTTTAAAATATAAAAGTTATCTTAACAAAATAAATATACTCAAGCTAATGTAGCACATGGCTTACTCTGATTACCTCTCAGTTGTTGTTCTTAAGAAGCATTTTCTATTTCAACTGTATTTCTTTACCACTTTTTCCAATAGCAGAACTGCATAAAAAGAAAATAACTCACCAAAGAAAGCTTACAAATGTTTTACTATTGCCTGTTTTAATCTCTTATTAGCATTCCTTATGTAGGATTTTTGTAATATGCTGCATTTGACTAGAGGCCTTATCAGAGCATGAGCATTTTACCAGATTAAAGGAACTCTCTCCCTTCTTCTAAATTTTACGCTGCTAAATTTAATTATACTGGATCAAGAATGAGGTATGTTAAAACTACAATTTTAAAGTAACTGACTCTGACAGTCTGCCTTATTCATTTATCACAGCACACCATTTTCTAACCAAATTCAACTTAGACAAAAATAAGAGTATTTGCATAAACCTAAACTAGATAAAAGCTCTGTGGCAATCACTGATTGCACTAGATTTAAACCATTTTGTATCTGTTAGTAGCCATTGTATTTCTATATTGCCTAGACATGATTTTTCTCAGTTTCTTGGAATTCCGAAAGTTGCAGTGAAATGTGGAAACATCCTGTTTTAATTACATGTGTCACAACCAGATAATACACAGTCTCTTTCTCTCTCCAGTATAGGTTATCACTGAACCTTTGAATTGAACCTAAAGAAATTAAAGCAAGAGATAATGTCAATTACTGATTTGCATTACAAAATGTGTTACGTTACAATGACCCATTTGAGAATTCAAACTGCACACTTAGCACAGGTTCTGCTAAGTATAGATACCTTGTTGCCTTCAAAATTTGTATTTATGGGTATTGTCTGCACTGTGAAATAGGGCACCCCTCCTAAAATAGGAGTTTTAAAGGCTGAAAGGTAATGTGCTTTTAACAGAAATATAATATTATCAGAAGTATCTAGGACTTTGAAGCAGAATTTTAATTTCTACCATTGCACTTACTCTGGTTTTATTTTCTCCCTGTCAACAGCAATTCCCTGCCTCTCCTCTAAGAACTTTCATCTTCTAATTTGCCTTTATGTATGCTCATCAGCCTCCTCTGCTCTACGCATGCAAAGACCATAATACATAGGAGGTTTCCCATTCCTAATCTATTTTCCTGTCCCCTCACTTTCCTAGGCCTCAATCTACTATTTAGTAAACTTACTCTTTGTTGATTATAGAACAATGTAATTCTATATTAACCTTCCTTTCAAACTGAGAAAGTACTTTAAAGATTCATTTTCCTCAAGATAAATTTTGATAACCTTAATATGTAAAAATGCTACACTCTGGTAATGAGATTCATATGGGTTTTACACTGCAATCACAAATTCACAAACTACCAAATACTCATTTAATTTCCTACAGCC
Source organism: Agapornis roseicollis (assembly GCA_002631895.1). Classification (NCBI taxonomy): domain Eukaryota; kingdom Metazoa; phylum Chordata; class Aves; order Psittaciformes; family Psittacidae; genus Agapornis; species Agapornis roseicollis. The sequence goes on from NDXB01006908.1 coordinate 20,570, forward strand.
TGATGGAGTTGGTTCCCATGTTTTTATTTAACAAATTTCACTGTTAATCACAATAGTTCACCAGTGGTGGTCAATGAACATTTTGGATATTTACGGAATAAGTATTATGAGGAACAGCCATAGACAAATCCGCAACATAGCCCTACACTAGCTACTATGAAGAAAATTATCTCTATCCTAGCCAAAACCAGCACATCATTCTACCCTCAAAAGTAAAGATCACTTCAAATAAAATCACACTTTTTAAAATTTTAAAATAGAGACATGATTTGGACACATGGTCATGGACAAAGGACTTGCTGCTTAGGAGGAGTTCAGAATCCAAATAAAAGTTAGAAACAAGTGTAATTCCTACATTTGCAGCAGGAAAAATTTAAAAACAGAAAGCTCCAGTTATAGCATGGTATCGAAACTTTGACTTTGCGCTAATCGTTTTTAATGGAACAAATGAAACGCAGGAGGAACTTTCAGGCAGTGTGCGTAATAGGTACCTGGACAGACTGGATATCTTGATGAGGACTCTTGATGTGCCCAGATTATGAATTTGCTGGGTACACACAAATCAACAGTGCTACACTGGCTCAGCAGGACTCTGGCACACACATCAAGTCCCATGCATCTGAGCCTCTTATTAGATCTGTGATTTTCTCAGCTTGACAATCTTCACATATTCTTAAAAAACTGAAGCTGACTAGCCATGACAGCAAACGCTTAAATTTATAAGTGGGATGATGGCAAGAAGATCTTACTGCAGATGACTAAGCACTTTAGGTGGATTTAAAACTCCTGGTGTCACTAAGCAGTCAAATACCCAATTACTGCTTGCTTCGGTGCATGATATAAATTCTAAACAGTTTTATAAAAAAACATTCGACCTAAAGACTGAAGCCAGTGGGCAAATGGCATACCTCTGTGACACAAAGCTACAGGATTTTGCACCACAAATATACATAATAGCTACAGACATCCTGAACTGAGAATTTTCTGCAAAGGGCAGGACTCAAGGCACTGGGCATAAAACAAGCAGATCTGATTACATCTGCTTTTCTACTTGCAGACAGGAAAGCTGCAGAAACACAGAACCCCCAAACAAATCAGAGGAAAGTAAATTACACAATAGCTCCTTTTTATTTTCTTCTGGGAAACAATATGTGAATTCATAGAGCAAACAATTTATTTTACCCAGCCACTCAAAATAGTACATATGGAACTTTCTTATAAGCAGTTCAGAGACTGTGTTATTCACAATAAATGGCATCAGTAATCTTTACGGTATCATCCACATTTTAGAATTATGTCTTTATGCTCAAATAACAATCTGTAATTCTTAAATAATGATGATAAATTTAATCCTGTATGATGTTTTCAGATTTCCACATCCACCCCTATTCCTGCTTCCTGTAAAAACTCTGTTCACAATTTCTACACTGCATCCACTTCAACCCACTTGTTTATATAGTATTTCATATAAAAATAAAGCATCTGTGTAATTAGCCGTCTACTATCACAACTGGATTAGAATCACAGAATCACTAGGGTTGGAAGGGACCAAAAGAAACCTGTGACTTTGGGAAAGTGGGAGTTAAAACACCACATGTCCACACTCTTCTCAACATTAACATGAAACTGCACTTTGAGAATGAACTCCCACTTACTAACATGAAACTTATGAATTCATAGCATACTTGTTCATTCCCTCAATGCAGTTGGTTGCCTTAAGCCTATTTCTTTGCAAGAAAAAAAATGCAAGAACAAGAATCACATTAATTCTAAGAAATAAGCAGAAAATTATACACAGCTGTATTTTTGTGCATAATTTCAGAGTCAACTCCAACAAGATGAAAGAAAAATAGACCTTTTATTTAAAAGGGATTAAAGGAGTGAGTTATAAGAAATTATATAATTGAGACCTAATACAGACTTAGAAAAAATAATCCTATACCTTAAGTTTTTTTATATTCAAACCTTTTATTTGGTTTTATTTAACTCATCTCAAGTTTAGATTCCAGTCCAAGTCGAATACTGCAAGTTTCATACTGAGCATTATGTGCAAGCTTGCAACGCAGTCCTCAAGGCATGAACCTTTCAGTTACCACAACTGGTTGTCACTAGCACACGAACTGTGTTAGACAACTGTTAGATCACAATGAAGGAGGAGCAAAATAAAGATTAAACCAGCTTTAGCCCTGTTTCCTCAAGGAACAGAGATTTGATTTCCAAAGTAACTGGTTCTTCGAAGTAATTTTGTTCCTCACAGCAAATATGCCTTCACCCGAGCATTTAATTTTTTACTTCCAGTAAACCTCAATGTCCTAAAATTCAGTCCATATGTTCAATATAAATATTTTTTATCACTATTGTAATAATCAAATCTACTAGTTATTTTTAACATACATTTTTAGTACAAGTCATTTTAATCAGCATTGTAATAATCATCTAAGAAAAACAACTACATTAGAAGTTTTATCATCATATATTTTTATGAGATCAGCCTTAACGTCTGTGGCAAAATCCCAAAGTTGTGAAATGTGGATTATCACAACAGCTACATCCTCCATAACTCAAATATTTAATGGCACTTGCTATATACTATCCCTTTATAGCTGCATGTGAGGGGCTAATACACATAAAGCATTAATGACTGCAAATGACTAATTTTGCTACTACAACCACTGCCAAAGGTTGTTTCTTATCATACCTGCAACCACAATCATTATTTATTTCATAAAAGTACCTTAAGTTTGCTAAATTAGAAAATTTAAAAGCAATTACTAGTGTAGTTATTTCAGAGTAATATTCTTATCTCTCAGCTAAATTTGGAGAGGCAGCTATTAAGATCTGGGAGTATACTAATTTTAAAACAACCTGATTCTAGTAAGAATTATTAGATATAGGCAGTAACAAAGAAGTCAGTTGTTCTTGTCTGCTATTATTAAGTCCTAATTTGCAAGTACCATTTTGCCAACAAGTAAAACAAAGCAGCCTTCCCCTATGACATGGTTTAAGCCCAGCCAGTAACTCAGAACCATGTAAACCACTCAGCTGTTCACTCACTCCTTCCCCTTTCCTCCCCCTGTCCCCATTCCCAGAGGGATGGGGAAGAGAATCAAAAGAATGTAACTCACATGGGTTGAAATAAGAGCAGTCCAGTAACTAAGGTATAATACAAACCACTACTGCTACCACCAATAGTAATGATAAGGGAAATAACAAGGGGAGAGAATACAACTGCTCCCCACTCACCAACCGATACCCAGCCTGACCCGAGCAGTGATCTCGCTCCTTCGGGTAACTGCCTCCAGTTTATACAGTGGGCATGACGTGCTGTGGTATGGAATACCTCTTTGGTTAGTTTGGGTCAGGTGTCCTGTCTCTGCTTCCTCCCAGCTTCCCCTCCTCCCTGGCAGAGCATGAGACTCACAAAGTCCTTGGTCAGAGTAAACATTACCGAGCAACAACTGAAAACATCAGTGTTGTCAGCACTGTTCNAGCTTCCCCTCCTCCCTGGCAGTGCATGAGACTCACAAAGTCCTTGGTCAGAGTAAACATTACCGAGCAACAACTGAAAACATCAGTGTTGTCAGCACTGTTCTCAGGCTAAAAGTGAAAACCACAGCACTGCACCAGAAGGAGAAAAATGACTGCTACTGCTGAACCCAGAACACCCAACAGCTTTTGAAAGCTGTAATTATTTAGATCTTCTAACGTGCATCTATAATCACTACAATTTCTCCAACTCAGATTATTTTATATTTCAGAATGTGGAATTTAGTTATCATTAACAGTGTTTCCAAATGTCCTGGGTTTAGCAGTAGCAGTCATTTTTTCTTCTTCATAGTAGATGGGGCAGCTGTGTTTTGACTTTCAGTTGGGAACAAAACTGATAACAGGAATGTTTTTAGTTACTGCTCCAATGTTTTACCCTGACTAAGGACTTTGTGAGTCTCATGCTCTACCAGGGAGGAGGGGAGGCCGGGAGGAAGCAGAGACAAGACACCTGACCCAAACTAGCCAAAGAGGTATTCCATACCATAGCACGGCATGCCCAGGATGTAACTGAGAGTTACCAGGAAGGGCTGGTGCTCTGGGGGGGATTGGAGGAGGTATTTGGTCGGTGCTGAGTTGGAGTGGGGTGTCGTGAGTTATCTGTTAGTGGTTGGTGAGATGCTGTATTCTTTTCCCTTGTTATTTCCTTTACCACTATTATTACTGGTGGTAGCAGTGATTTGTGTTATACCTTAGTTACTAAACTGTTCTTACCTCAAAGTGTGGGAGTTGCATTCTTTTGATTCTCCTCCCCATCCCTCTGGAAGCAGGGGAGGGCAAGAAAGGGGGGCTGAGTGAGTGAACAAGCTGCGTGGCTGGGTTTAAACCACAACACCAAATTAATGTAATTTCTTTTTAACCCTAAGTAATCAGACATAGCCATTTCCTCCTAAGTAATCTATAATGGCTTCTGAAGTGTTTTGTTAGAGAGAAACCTGAATTAATATATTTTTTTTTCTATTAGTATTACATGGGACTTTTAAATCCCTATTTTAGTTCCCTCTTGCTGCAATATCTCAAAACCCCTATATTAAAATGGTAACAGTTCCATGTTTATTTACAGGATAACTTCTTAAAACTGAGATTTTGCCTTGCCAAATCCCTAGATAAACTGACACCAAACAAGTATGATACACCAAGCATTTTAAATTTTCAAGATATCATCATAACATAAAAGTGAAGAACAACAGTGTTCCTGCTTTTTAAATATAATGTATTTTCTCCAATCAGTCATTACCAAACAAATCACTTTTTAATGGTCTATGATTTTTCTGCCTTACTCTGATATACCCTAAGATTCATGTACTATACGGTTGTTGAATGCCAAGGACCTTTCTGAGCGGTATCTCATTCTCAGGACAACATTCTATGGTTTGGACTAAATGTTACATACTCTTCTCCAGGTTATGTTGGGAATATATTCTGGAAGTGCAGCTTCTCAGAAAACCACTACTGTTTATAGTCACTAATTACGACTGGGAAAGCAGTAAATAATGTTTTTTTAAGATACGTCAGCTCTCTGGACATCACATTAATTTCACAGAATCACAGAATTACCAGGTTGGAAGGGACCTCTAAGATCATCAAGTCCAAACCATGTCCTACACCTAACTAAACCATGTCATCAAGTTCTATATCCAGTCTCTTTTTAAACACATCCAGAGATGGTGACTCCACCACCTCCATGGGCAGACTGTTCCAATATTTTATTCTTTCTGTGAAAAACTTCTTCCTGATATCCAACCTGTACCTTCCTTTGCACAGTTTGAGACTTTGACCTCTCGTTCTGTCCATTGCTGCCTGGTGAAAGAGACCAACCCCCACCTGTCTACAACCTCCTTTCAAGAAGTTGTAGAGAGTGATAAGGTCACCTCTGAGTCTCCTTTTCTCCAGGCTAAACAACTCCA
>NDXB01006909.1:0-66506 GCA_002631895.1 Agapornis roseicollis
GGACAGATGCGGATGGATGCGGATTAATGGCGTTAGAGAGGACAGCAGGAGAGAATTACCATCGGCAATACACAAGTCTGCTGGCAGAAGGGCTTCAGCACCCAGCAGGCCTGCCAGGCCCATCTACCCTGCTCAAGGTGGGATTAGAATCAAGGTTTAGTTCATTTATTTCTTTTCTTGTCTTGGTAATGAAAAGGAATAAAGGGAAAAACGAAACAAAACCAAACCAAAAAACCAAGGGGTCAAGCCAGGGCTGGTCCTAGGAGACAAATGACAGGGATGGAGGGGGGAAAAGAGGGCAGCAGACAGACAAGGGACGGGCGCTTCACATTACATCCACAAAGAACTCACTGGGGTTGCCCATAGCCATTCGGAAGGACTGTCTACTGGCTGTCAGTTCAGGAGGCACAGAGGCCAGGTCACGGCCTGGCGGTGCCCCAGGGGGCCCCATGGCTGAAGGTGGTGGAGGCATCAGCAACATGGGGGGGCTGAAGAGAGGGGGGAGGCCAGGCGGCCCATATGACTGCTGGCTGTGATGGCTGCGGATGCTGTGAGCCAGTGAGTGCTGGCTGCGCTGGCTGTGCTGGCTGGCCGGCACTGAGCGCTCGCTGGCCGCACGCTCACGCCGCATGCTGCTCCTCGTGGTGTGGTCCGACTCACTCCCACTGCCGCCTGACTTGGACTCCCCGGTCTTCTCTCTCTCCTTCCTTCTCTCACTGCCACTGCGATTGGAACCGCTGCTCCGGCTCCCTGCAATGAGCACAAGGCAAGGTTAGGTGACAACTCAGACAAGTCAGGAATAAAGGATGCTCCTCTAGTCAAGAGAGGACTAGAGCATGCTGCAGCACAGATATCCACCAGCATAGTCCATGCTCTCAGTTTCTTTAGAGCTCCAAGTTCTACAACCATTCTGAAAAGTCTTTTACCCTGGCTCCCCACGCACCTATGGCCTTGCCTAAGCAAAGTCTTGCCTTTTCCTGCTGCTTCCCTGTACTGAACAGGGCATCTGCCCACCTGCAGGCATATTTTAGTTCTTTTCACTCACCTTCACTGTGCTGGCTGCCTGCGCTGCCCCCTCCGTAGCTGTATCCCGGATCAGGGAAGCCAGGGTGGGGGTTGTATGGATGAGGAGGTGGATACTGATACGGGAAAGCCATAGGCCAGGGTGCAGCTCCTGGGTGGGGGAGTGGAGCCAAAGTGTCCTGATCAGAGGCACCGCTGGAACCATCATGATTGTGAAGAGACAGATTAGCCATGTCTGCAATAAAGCATAGAAAAGTGGTTAATCCACGCAGAAAGACAACCACACGTAATCAAGAAATTCCCTGTCCATTCTTGCTGGTGGACATGGAGGGGGTCCACAAGGACACACAAAAAGTTGGCACTCTCCCTGCTTGTCAGTGTATCCATTTGTGCTTCCTGGCTGAACAACAACCACGCTGTGCAAGTCCAAGCTGCCAGTCTACCACAGAGACCAGCTTGGTGGGAAAGGATCACATCAGAGCTACAGCTCACCCTGTCAATGACTTCCTCCATTCCTCTTATTTAAGCAGAACCCAGTTATCTGAACACAACCCCCTTGCTACCACTAGAATTTCAGAGCCTGAAGACAGTCAGTACAGACTAAGGCTCCACAAGGGCTGCCTGGGAGAAAAGATCACATAGTGGGTGACACTGTCAATGCTGTTTCCAACTTCAGACTGGCAGCAGCATGACAAAGAAGCTGGGATATTCTTTATCACTCTCTAACAGTGTCTGTAGAACACGGGGCCCAGCCCGGTGTCAACAGCTGTCCCCATTGTGTCAGCAGGACTCTGTAGGACCTCTACCCCTCCATCCTCTCCCTCCCACCCATGCCAAGTGTCATACTTCCACAGAGGTCCCCGAAGATGTAATAGCACTGCTCTGAGAAGGTGATCTTGTTGACGGTATGTCGGATATAGCCAGCCTTCAGCAGATAGCTGGCATATTTGCGGGATTCACGACGGTCTGTGAAGCCCTCCACATGGTGATAAAGCCAATCCACCACATCCGAACCTGCCACCAAACACTGAGTTAAATACAGCAAGTGAAAGGTAGTGGCCCTTGAAGCAGCAGGCTGCACTGGAACCAAGATAAAGTGGGCCAGAAGTTGAAAAAGGACTGCACAGACAAAGGCTCAATTTGTGACTGGCCTGGTCAACAGTTAATGGTGACAGAGATGCTCCCTTGGCATCTGCTTGGAAAACAGGCTACCCGTTTCCCAGTCCCAGCCTCAGCTGTAGGCAGCACAGTCTCTTACCAATGAAGGCATTGGGGATGGTGATCTTCAGCCACATGCGGTCACGCACCTCTAGGCCTGACTCTGGTGAGGCCATGGCTTTGACAATGGTGGCCATGTCACTGTGGATGGACAGGTGAAAGTCATCGAGGCCTGTGGTGTGGATGAAGGAAGGGAGGCAGAGATGAGAGAGGACAGAAAAGACAACAGGGCTGCATGGAAGCATCACACAAAGGAGGAATGGGCAAAGGAACAATACACTGCGAACAGCCTTGAGGCACATGCTGTGTAACTCCCCTTCCAGTCTTCCACTGTTATCCTTCACGTTAGCCATTTCCTTTTGTGCAAAACCCAGGCCAGAGCCTTCTTCCTTCCAGACAGTCCCAAGCAGCTGAGATCCAAAGGCTGCCTCAGCAGCCCATGCCACACAGCAAGAGAATTCCCTGCTCCTCACAAACAAACAACAAACTCCTGGCTTTTTGCCCCATCTGAGCTTCCCAGACCCTTGCTTCAGGGCTCTCTATACCAGAATTGCCAGAGATCTTCAGAAAATAACCAGAAGAGCCCTGTGTTCAGCAGGACCCTGTGTATTTACAGTCTGGAAGGGCAACTGCTCCAGGGACAAGCTGAATTCCTCTGGGCTCACACTCATAGCTGCTAGCCCCTGACTGCTTTGAGCCTTTCTTCTACACCTGCCACAGCACCCAGACTATACCCAAGCTCTTCTACTCTCCTTACATAGAAGGCTGAAAAATGTGATATTAATTCACCCAGGCAGAACTCCATTGATCAAAGCACCTGCCTGGTGAGAGCTGCCTCCCTCTAGTCCCTTGGCAGGGCAGATCTTGACCGACCCAGCTGTCCCCAAGCAGATGTATTGCTCCCTTTACGGCACAGTGGAGGCGAGGAAGCTGTGCAGTGGGTGGAGAACAGAGGCACAAGGACTTACGTTCAGTCTCTGGTATGGAGCTGGTGATGGAGGAGCTGGTGGAAGTGATTGTGCTCATGGATGGACTCATACCGTACGCTGGGTAGGTGCCGGTCATCGCTGCTGTGTGAGACACCCAGGCTGCTGGGTCAATAGGCCGAATGGGCTCACCTGCATTGAAGAAAGAGTCAGTCAGCAGCTATAAGAAATTATCCCTTTATCAAATCAGCCTCTGGGGAGGGACAGGGACTCAAGCGCAGCCCATTCTATTCCCAGCATCTGCCGGGACTCACCCGGATCGGAGCATGGAGAGTCTGGCCCAGCCCAGATCCGCTGGGGAGCAACTGGGAGAGAAAGAAGAGAGGGAGGGTCAGCAGGACAGGTGCAGAGGGAGAGATCCCCCTACGGCTCAAGGCAGGGGTTTCTCTTTCCTCTGGCGCCCCGAGCAAGTGACCCCCCTGCCCCAGTGAAACGCGTCCCCAGCGTGATGTGGGAAGGAGGGCTGGGCTTATGGGCATTTTGGCCTAAGAACAGGACATAGCAGCCTCTTAATAGGAGAGCTGAAAACCCACCAAACCCCAATTCAGTGCCGCATGGAGTCACACACACAGGGGAGGAACAAGACAACAACCAATTAAGTGCTTAAGGCAGGGCTCTCACATGAGCTGGGCACCAGCATTAAGGGTGGGTCAGCTATCCACTTACTCCTGGGTAACGAGAAGCAGCCACGGGGGCTGGGGTCCCAGCACTTGGCCACCGTCAGGGTGATGGGCCTGCAACAAAAAGGCAAGAATTAGAACAAGAGCCCAGTGGCACAAACCTCTGTGTGATGGGCCTAAAACACTCATGAGAGTGGAGTTTCTGATCAGTTCAGTGGGTTTCCTCTCACTACTCTTGTACTCACATGAGTAAGTCAAAGGATATAAAGCATTTACAAGGAGAACACGTTAGGAACTGACACCTTTAATCAGCAGTTATGGAACTTAGAATGTAATTTTAATTCCTCCTTCTGACCACTGGCACTGAATGAGAGAAAAAAAGTCTGCCAGATAGTAGCCAGTCCTAACTTGTGTAGCAGCAATAAATACCCTTATGGTAAGACAAGGACAAGGGGTAATGGGTTCAAACTTAAACAGGAGAGGTTTAGATTGGATATAAGCAAGAAATTCTTTCCTGTTAGGGTGGTCAGGCAATGGAATGGATTGCCCAGGGAGGTTGTGAGTGCTCCATCCCTGGTGGTATTCAAGGCCAGGTTAGGTGAAGCCTTGGGTGGCATGGTTTAGTGTGGGGTGTCCCTGCTTATGGCAGGGGGGTTGGAACTCGATGATCTTAAGGTCCTTTCCAACCCTAACTATTCTATGATTCTATGGGTGGATGCCGTATGCTGGCTCTCTCCGGCAAGACAGGCAGAAGCTGCCAGAAAAGTACACTTGTCCCCTTCCAGCTTGGTATCTCATTAACAGTATAGACAAAATGATGCAATGCTGCTGAGGGTTGCTGATGCCCCTAGTGACATGATATCCCCATGAAAAAGAGGGGCAAAGACCCTAATTCACCACCATTCTGTTGGCTGCAATTCTTGCTCTGGGCATGAAAACCCAGAAATCAAAGCAACACCAAAAATGTTAAGTTCTGAGCTTCTGCAGAGCCACAGGCAGAGGTGACTGGAAGACATGACTCGCACACCCCAAGCACACACTGTACAGCTGCCCATGAAAGTAAGAAACACCCCAAATACTTACCCTGGCTTGTGCACAATCTCCCTCAGCACCCGCACAGCATCATCATTGCTCATGTTCTCAAAGTTGATGTCATTTACCTGCAAACAATGAAAAGAGGTATGTCCCTGAGATGTGACCAGAGGTTGAGCTCTCCACTCAGCTCAGCAGTGACTCAGCTTCCCCCTTCCAAGCACAGCTTCCTGGATTTAGCCTGCCAAAGTGCCCAGGGAGGCTTCTGGGTCTTTTCTTATTGTTTTTCCAGGCCCAAAGATGGTATTGTGGGTGTGAACTACCTGCAAGAGCATGTCTCCTGGCTCAATCCTGCCATCAGCTGCTACAGCGCCGCCCTTCATGATAGAGCCAATATAAATGCCTCCATCTCCATGCACATTGCTCTGTCCCACAATAGAAATGCCCAGGAAGTTGTATTTCTCTGCAGGGGTGGAAAGAGAAAGAAGTAAGACACCATCAAGCAGAAGGCACAAGCAGCCCTAACCTCAAATAACCCACATGCTAATGATGGTCCCAAAGAAATATCCTGGGACACAGAGAAACTCTTGAGAGAACAGTGCTTCAAGACAAGCCACTTTCCTACAGAATCCATCTCCTCACCCCTCCCCGCATGTGTTCTCTTTGAGTCCTCCTGACTTCCCTCTTTGCCACCCAGCCTTGCTCTGTAAGGATCGCAGGCTCCACACACACCACCCACTCACCCATGTTCAGTGTGACTGTGATGATGTTCAGGGACATGGTGGAGTCTGTGATGCTGCTGAAGGACGATGACTGCAAAACATAAGCGAAACATGAGATGACCTCCTGTGCCTCAGTAACATTCCCAGTGCCCCAGCTCCCTCCACTTTGTGCTCTGACACAACCTGTGGCACCACAGCCATCACCCACAATTCCAGCCTTATGCTGGGAGCTTTATAGAGCCACTGTCCTTATGACCTCTGCAAAGCCAGGACAAGATTTGCGGTCCCAGATTTCAAGGCTGCATTGGCCTAGGAAAGGTTTACAGCACTTCATCAGGTCTCAGCACTTGGACACCACCTGTCCCCATCCGTGTCTACAGAAAACACAACAGAATCCCTGACCATCCCTGAAGCACTGAGTGGAGAGATCCACCAGCCAGCCCACCTTACCCTGCACTGCCCTTCCCCAGGATGCCCAGCCCCTCAGTACCCGCTCAATGCGTGGAGCCTTCTGTTTCCGCCGGCGTCGCTTGTGTCTCCTCATTAGACGAGAAGCACTGCTTTGCTCTGTTGAACTGCTAAACCTAGAGGCAAATGTAAGAGTCAGATCTGCTGCTGCCAGGGTGGTGGCTCTGGCAGCAAGAGAGCCATAGAAATGGCACAGGGAACAGAGGACTGCAGGGGGAGAACACTGCAGAGGACAGATAATAGCAGAGGGGGCTGCTGGGTGAGACTTAAGCAAGTACCCTGGAACCCAGGATTACTGTGCTCTACAAGGACACATCTCTCTGTGCTGGGAGGCAGGGGGAAGCTAGTGTTCCTCTAGGACCCAAGCTCTCCTACCTGCTGGTGGAGTCATCTTCATCTGAATCAAAGAAGCTGGTGGTCTCCAGCTCACTGCTCATGAGTGTGGAGGAGCTCTCGTACCCGCCCAGGTCTCGGCGCCGCTCTCCCTTTACAGTCCCGTTCACCCTGGGTGCTATGAAAAGACAAGACACTGCGTGCTTTAGACAGGACACAGGGAAACCACTTCTCCTACACATGGCACACAGCAACCTTCTCAATGTGAATCTGTCCATCAGAAAATCCCATCTAGAGCAGCCAGATCTGAGTCTTCTGAGTCCACCCTGGGATCAGATCCATCTTCTCTGGAATACCTCTTCTGTCACTACAGAATGGGCAAGAGGCCGATGGGCCACTTAGGAACAATGCTGCTAAACTCATGGAAGACTTGCATCTGGTTCCTTGCACAGCAAGTTGCAACATGGAGTGGCAAAGCTACAGCACACTCTGCTTTTCAGCCAAGACAGACTGAGGCACTGCTGCCTCCTACTCTTGAGGCTTGTACAGGTCAATCTCCTTTGCCCCCAGAAGTTTCAGCACGAAGCTCTGACACAAGATACAAGAAACTAACATAGTTTCTGCCCCAGTGTGAGCCTATGGCTTCAGATCACTGAACAGTCCTTCTAAGCTGGGATGGTTTTGCAGAGCAGAGGGCACTGTCCCATGGCTGGAGCCATGACCTAGCCATGCCCTGCAGAGCTCTTGCTGTGTTACCAACACTCACCATGCTCAGGCCCATCTGTCCGACGAGGTCGTTCCCTTTGGGATGATACCACTGAGTCCGTCTCTGTCTCATTGTCCAAATTTTCTCGACTCCCCCCAGTGTTAGGGCTGCAACAAGATAAAAGGAACAAATACGTCCATCAGAAACAACTTAAACAGGCTCTCTGCTCCTGTGCTGGCCAGCACTATCCTCCAGCACATCAGCCAATTGCTTCTTGAGGGACAGGAGCAGAAGTGGTGGGGAACAACCACAGCACATCTATGAGTGCAGGGCAAGGGACGGGAGGAAGCTCTGCCAGCTCTTTGCCAACTTCCCTGTACTATTTTCAGCATGCCCTTACTTGCAGAATAACAAAGCTCCACTTCAAATCTGCTCCCAGCCCCATCCTCCTCCCATCTAGCTGCCAATTTGGGTAGGAGCATCCCAGACTCTGGTCTGGATTTACAGCACTCACTTTGAGTCCCTCAGAAACCAAGATAGGTGTCTAGGTAACTTACTGGAAAGAGGGAGGCCTGGAGTCTCCAATTCCCCCTGTGCGCTCCATAGAAGGTGGCAGCTCTGTCTGGTTATCAGCACAGACTGAGCCAGCATCTGAATGGGAACCCTCTGCAGACACCAGCTGGAAGAATGAGAGACAGACAATGAAATGGCTGAGGCACTGGGAAAACGTTTACAAGAGTGGCCAAATGAGCTGGCCAAAAGCCTGTCTGGCCCAAGATCTCTCTGACAGCAGACAACAGCAGATGCCCAGGAGCGGGTATGGAACAGGCCAAGCATGTAGCAACATTCCCCCTCAATGCCTTCCCAGACACCGGCTATTTGTGGCTCAGGAATTCCTGACCCAGCAGTGAATCTGGGTGGCTGACAGCTCTGCTTGGAGACTCTGACATCATCTGCACACTCATACCACACAATTTTCCTACTCAGGTAACCTTTAGCACACGTCGTGTAGGAAGGAATGGATTTCCCTAGCTGTTCTTACATCAAAAGAGGCAGCTACCAGTCATTCCTTTTCTCAATTTTACCAGGTCAGGGCTGAGACTGGCTTTGAAATCAATTCCCAACATTTTCTAGCTTCCACACATACTTCACAAACATTCAGACTGTGCCCAGTTAATTGTCTTGGGCACAGCCTCCAGCCAACCTCTGGGAGACTCGACAGTTTCCCCAGTGCAGAAATTCAAGGGTCAAACCCCAGGAACTCTTTATACCAGCCATGCACTGGTACAGCCCAGGCACACCTACATCTGTTCCTCTGGATCCAAGATAAGCCACCAACTTCAGGGCTCAAGGAATGAGGTGGAGCCTCTTCTGGGAAGAATGAGCTCAGCAGTGGGATGAAGCAGAGGACAGCTCAAAGGAGCCCAATGGATAGTGGTTTCACCAATATTGCTCCCTATCCAGGTCTGCTTTTTTCCCTTCCAACAAGCTTCCACATCTGCCACATGCCTGTCCCCTGCACAGCATGGACAAGTAGGAGGGTTGATTCTCTTTCAGTGTCAGGGAGGGACCACAGGGCCCAGTGCCCCACACGAAAGAGGCTGTGGGTCAGCCTGCAGCCAGTCCAGGGAGGTGGGAACACCAGGACAGAGGTGAAGTCTCAGCCTGTGTGCCCGAACCAACCAGCATCATTGGGATGAACCCACCTTTAAGAACTGAGGAAACCATGATAAAGGGAGGTGTGTGTGTGTACCTCACAGGCCATCGTGAGGGCAGGGGGAGAGAGGTCTGCTGCCAGGAGGCACTGGGAACAGAGAAAGAGATGCAGTTGGGGCAAGGAAGACAGAGCAGCTCTGAAAAACCCACAGCCAATGCAGCAGACAGCGCAGAGGGCACCCTGGGCTGTCAAAAGCTGCAGAGCCCGTCCCACAAGCCCCAGGACAAGCCCAACAGCTCCTGCTCTCACAACTGTCTAACCAGCTCCTGTCCCACACTTGCTGGGCTTCCCTCCCTCCAGAAAGCCCCAGGCACATGCCCAGCTCTGCTTCCAGCACCTTCCTGGTGACTTATCTTCCCAAGACACATTCCACTCCCTGAGGGCGACATCCCTGTTCTGGCAGCCACTGCCTGTGAGCACAGGGGAGAAGAGATGCTGGCCAGCACTGTCCAGGGAAAAGACATATAATGCTCTATGCTCAAAGAATTCAAGGCAAAACCATGAAAATAGATCTGGACAGAGGAAACCAGCCATAGGCAGCTGTCAAACAGCAGTGAGGAGGAAAGGAGAGGGGGGTTCTTGAGCAGAGGGACTGATGCTGCCTTCGTCTCAGACTCCTGGGGCTGAGATTTCCTCCAGGGAAGGCTTTGATAAGCACCCTGCTCTTTTCCTGCCTCTTGCGCTGTCAGGGAATAGTCATTTGCATCCACGCTCGTGTCTTTCCCTGTAGCTAAAATTAGTACCAAGTCCCTAAAATAGCCTCATCCCAGCCTGTCTGGCAGAAGCAGCAAAGCAAGTGTCCCCCTTTACCCTTCAGCCCCCAAACCACCCATGGACAAGGAGACTATCAGCAGAGATAGAAAAAGGGATCATTTGCTGTACATAAAGGTCTCCAAGACTGCTGTCACCCTTCATGCATAAGAACCAGTACCGGTCAGTGCTAACTCAAGGCATAAGCTCCCCACCAGGAGCTGGCACACCAGAGCAACAGCATGGTACCTTAGTCACACCAGACAGCCGCAATGGAGCTGTGCCACTCACACGGAGCAACCAGAGAGCCACTACAAGGAAAGCCAGCAGCTACATGGACACATGGACCACAAGGAAAAGCACACCAGGTGAAAAAAAGAGCAATGGAAAAGGCTCAGAGACTTTGGGACTTCCCATAAGGCAGGTGGGGAAAAAAAAGAAAAGGAAAGGTGGGGAGGTGCATCAGGGCAGATGGAGCAGCAGTGGGGATGGAGGCTGTTTTCAGAAGGACCTGATAATCACTAGAAGGAGAGCAGCAGGCATTCATTTGCCAGGGCTATGGCTCTTTGTGTGGAGCCGTGGCAACCTCTCCTCCCAGGCACCCAGGCAAGACACCACCCTGTGTGCTGCCAGCACCCCAGCAGGAGCCTGAGCAGCAGCAGGGAGCCCAGTCACTTGGTCCCATCAACCCTGCCCTCCCTCCTGAAACACAGTCACTTCATGGCCCCCTATCTGGGGCCTAGGTGTTTGACACAGTGCTAGGAGAAGCATTAGGTCTGACTCAGCCTGATTTACTGAGGATTTTCACTGTTTAGGGGGTTATTTGGCAGCCTCTTGTTTCTTCTCCTAGTGTAGATACACGCTTCCCCATCAGCACAAACTGCAGCTCCGCAGAAGTGGAAAAGGGATAATGGACTATGGAGACTGAATACCCTTTCCCCCTGCAAACAGAGGATCCCCTTGGGGGCAGAGGGAGGCATGCAGGCAGGGGACAGAGCATGTGCATGGCATGGCACAGAGGGAGAAGCTTGTCCTGCAGCTGCCCAGGCAGTACCTTTAGTCTTCAGGGCAGTCAAATCCAGTCCGCTTCACCAGCACTAAAGTCACTTAAGCCCTCTGCGCCAGTCACCGGAGCAGAACTTTTCTTGGAAAGCTGACCCTGCCATAAGGGCACATGGGTTACGCTGCAGACAGGCCAGGACCACCACCTCTGCCAACCACTGCTTACCACGAGCTCTCCACAAAGGCATCCTGCATCTCCCCTGGCATGGGGGACCCAGCACCATGCAGCCCCTCTCCAGATGAGGGACTGGAGCACAGTAATCCAGCTCATCAGCTTCATTAGCACTCCTGCACACTGACAGTATATAGCAGTCCCCGTGCCTCACTTGGCACTGTGCAACCAAACAGTGGTTTTCAGAGAGGAAGCAGACAGTGAGATACTGAAGTAACCGGCTTGCTTACCCAAGACACCACCCGGCCGTTGAAGCAGGGAAGCTTGGCATTGTCATCAGAGATCTCTTCTTTCACCACCCTGCAGAGGGGAGAGGAAGCAGTCAGAGCTGGGTCCAGGACTTAAGAAAAGGAGACTTTCCCAGGCAGGTGTTTGCACTCAACAACAGGCAGCCCAGGCTTGGGGACTGGGTAAGGAAAGAAACAGCAGCTCCCTCCTGCTGCTGGGCTACAGCCTTCTATACCCACAGCTATGACTGGCAGGCTGGAGAGAGGATGAGGGAGAAACAGGCTCTCCCATTTGCATCCAGCTGTTTATCTCCCATTTCACATTTTAATCAATAAAGGAAAAAAAATCAGAGCATATCACAGAATCATAGCATAATTCAGGTTGGAAAATAACTTTAAGACCACCACCAAGTCCAACCGTTAACCTGGCACTGCCAAGTCTACCACCAAACCATGTCTCTCAATGCCATACCTGTATGTCTTTTAAATACCTCCAGGAATGGTGACTCCACCACTCCCCTGCACAGCCTCTTCCAGTGCTTGACAACCATTTCAGTAAAGGAATTTTCCTAATACCCAATATAAACCTTCCCTGGTGTAATTTGCATTCATTTCTCTTGCCCTATTGCTTGGGAGAAGAGACTGACACCCACTTTGTTACAACCTCCTGTCAGGTAGTTGTAGAAAGTAATAAGGTTCCCTCTGAGCCTCCCTTTTCTCCAGGCTAAACAGCTCCTGTTCCCTCTGCTACTCCTCATCACACCTGTGCTCCAGACCCTTCATCAGCTTCCTTGCCCTTCTCTGGGCCTGCTCCAGCACCTCAGTGCCTCTCTTGTAGTGAGGGGCTCAGAACTGAGCACAGGATTCGAGGTGCAGCCTCCCCAGTGCCAAGTACAGGGGATGATCACTGCTCTGGCCCTGCTGGCCACACTGTTTCTGATACAGGCCAGGATGCCATTGGCCTCCTTGGCTGCCTGGGCGCAAGCTGGTTCATGTTCAGTTGTCAGTCAGCAGCCCCAGGTCCTTTTCCACCCACTCTTATCCAAGCCTGCAGCTTTACATGGGGTTGAGATCCCATTGTTGTGACCCAGCTCTTTGTCTTATTGAACCTCATACCATTGGCCACAGCCCATTGATCCAGCCTGCCCAGATCCCCCTGCAGAGCTTTCCTACCCTCCAGCAGATCAACACTCCCACCCAGCCTCGTGTCATCTGCAGATTTACTGAGGGTGCACTCAACTCCCTCATCCAAATCAATACAGATATTAAACAGAACTGGCCCAAGTGCTGACTGGTGGAAACACCATTTGTGACTAGCCATCAACTGGATTTAACTCCATTCACCACCACTCTTTGGGCTTGGCTACCCAGCTGGTTTTTACCCAGAGAACATCCAAGCCATGAGCAGTCAGTTTCTCCAGGAGAGTGCTAAGAGAAATGGTGTCAAAGGCTTTACTAAAGTGCAGGTAGACAACATCCACAGCCTTTCCATCACCTACTAAGCAGGTCACTGCGCCATAGAAGGAAATCAGGTTAGTTAGGCAGAACCTTTCATAAACCTGTGCTGACTGGGCCTCATCATCTGGCTGTCCTGCACATACCCCATGAAGGCACTCAAGATGATCTGTGCCATAACCCTTCCCTGCACTGAGGTCAGACCGACAGGCCTGCAGTTCCCTGGATTCTCCTTCCAGCCAGGCATCACATCTGCTAACTTCCAGTCAGCTGTGACCTCTCCACCATGCCAGGACTGCTGGTAAGTGAGGGGAAGTGGCTTGGTGAGCACTTCTGCCAACTTCCTTAGTACCCTTGGCTGGATACCATCTGGCCCCACTTGTGTGTATCTAAGTGGTATAGTAGGTCACTGCATTTCCCCTTGGATTACAGGGGCTTCATTCTGCTTCCTGTCCCTGTCTCCATCTCCCAGCTCAGGAGAATCTAAAACTGTCATTTTGTCATCGCTGTGCCCAAGATGGCCTTCAACCACCACATCACCCACAAGTCCTTCTCTGCTCACAAACAACAGCTCCAGTTGGCATCTTCCCTAGTGGATGCCCTCACCAGCTGTGTCAGGAAATAACCTTCTGCATGCTCCAGCAACCTCCTAGCCTGTTTTCTCTGTGCTGTATTGCATTTCCAGCAGACATATTTCCACCAGTTTTCATCTCTCTAAACAAATACGTAATTTAAACCTCTCTACAATGATTTGAAAGAATCACAACCTATGCCAGAGATTTCTAATAGATGAAAGCGCAATACATTAAACATCCTGCTTCCCAAACGTTACTGTTGCTTTTTAATCACCTACATAGTATTTCAACATCACTTCAAGCTTTACAGTTGTGCCAGAATGTCATGTTCCTGCATTACAAAAACAGCTACATTATTATCAGTTTTCATAATGCAGGGACTACTGATGATTTTCCCTCCCAACAGTAAAAAAAACATTTTATTTTAGAGAGACCTGTTTTATTCTATTTTACATATCACTGGTACCATATCACTTCCACACTGAGCATGCAATCAAAACAGGTTGTTAATTCACTGGATTCAATTAATACCATCTTTGATGAATCAAATTTAATGGTAAAATGCCTTTAACAAGTTCATTTTCTTTTCTACTCCATGACATTTTAAGTACTCTTCTTTAACACAAAAGTATCTTACAAGTAGTTTGCGATACCAATTTCCCCTTCCAAGCTATACCTAAGGTAGCTCGACATCTACTGCACTTTAAAAAAACAATGTAGTAATAAAACAGTCAATAATTTATTTTTTTTTTTTTGGGTGGGGTGGGGAGAGAATCCAGCAGACAAAGAACAAAAGAACAAACATGAAACCAAGGGAGGTAATATATTAAGAAGTAGCAGCTTATAAGTAATTAACAGAGTACACAAAGGTGGGATCCCATCAACAGCTCTGGAGGATCCCCAGGCTGGTCCCCAACTCACAAAGAATCAAAGAGGATGCAAGCATGGGATGCAGAGCTGTGACCCATTGCCCCAGACTGCTGGGCTGTCCAGGCACTGCCATCAAGTCCCAGCATGCTAGGGCTTGGAGAAACAGGTACTCTGTACTACTGCTGCACCAACAGCTGCCCAAATTGCCACCGAGTACTGAGCAGCAGGGCTCACCAACACAAGGCATCAGCAAAAGGCAAATGAACAGGGCCCGGAGACCAAAGCCCAGGAAACGGGCTAATTCCACTTTGCCAGCCACACTGGTTGCTCCAGTGTCATGCACGCTCAGCAAAGGGCTGTCTCAAGGGGTGAAAGGCAGTATGTTGCCATGTCTTTGCTGGCAGCTGGCATTCACAATCCCTGCCCAGACCAGAGTGTGAGTAAAGGGGCTGGACAAATGCTGTCCTTCCCTGGCAGGCACAGATGAGGAGGTCACAGTCTGAGCAGTCTAATCCACTCTCAAGATGTGTGTTAATTCCTCCTGCACAGATGGAGAAGCAGGAAAAAGCAGGAAAGAAGCAGTGAGAATGGATCAAAACCATGCTGGCTTAATGATTCTTCAGCACGCCTTATGCCAGCCTCTGCCCAAAGCCCCTGCAGCCCGGGCTGAGTGACAAACACAGGCAGTCCCCCCAGGACCCGTCTTCTTTGATGCCCATCTCAACCCTTTCCAACACAGGCAAGTTGCTGTTTCCTCACTTCCAAGTGCACGCACACCCCCTGGCCTGGCTGCACTAGCATCCATTCATGCTGTCGCCAGCAGCCTGGACTTCATCCAATTCCTAGAGAGAACTTCAGGCAGAGCCAATTTTCAGTGCTGCATTTTGCCTGCTCAGGGTCACAGAGACCTGCCTGTGGGTGAAGGGACAGGGTGATATATTTGCAGGGTCAGGGTGGCCAGCCACTAAGCACAAATGAACTATTCCACTCTCTGTGGGGACAGAGGAAACCAACCCCCAAGACACCCCACCCACCGTCAGCTGCAATGCCCAGTGCATTACAAGCTCTTTCTGTGCTGAAAGCAGGTCCCTTGTCAGTTATCACCACCCTACTGTCCTAGACATCCCAGGGGTCAGCTCCACCCCAGAGCACTTCACTCCCTCCTTCCCCGGCCACTACATTATTTACCGGTATTTATCACCCAGATGCCAAAGCACAATGGGTTATATATTTAGACTCTACAGAGCAAAAACTGATAGTGCTGGAGTAAGGCACATGCTGAGCACGAATACCTGCAGTCCCGCTCATGTCTGCCACCCCTCATCCTGCCCCAGCTATTCATGCCCTGCATTCCTCTCCAGCCTCACTCCCCCACCTCTCAGCACTCTCTTCAAGTCACACTTCTCACACGAACGAGACCGCAGGTTCACGTCAGAAGCTGCCAACCGAGCAGCCTCTGGGGGAGCTGTGAGCAGTGCCACGTTTCTCCTCCGCGAATGCATGGGGAGGCAGCCATGAGAGGGAACTGCCCCATGGATGCGCTGGCAGGGAAAACCATGCTGCGAATGTGCTGGGAAGAGCCCCAGCTGACGGGGTTTGAACCCGGGAATCCCAAAAGAGCAGACACAGAAGGAGCTCAGGCTCTCTCGATTCTCTACACACCTTTCCTTTTGGCAGGAGCCACCACAGCCCAGGGAAAACATCTGCCCAGGGCTGATTTCAAAGGGACTGCTTTTAGTTTACTGTTCATCAGGGCAGCCCGGTTTCAGATTTTCCCATGTTTTGAGTCCTGCTGGGGGCTGGGCACAACACAACCAAGAACAGGAGCCAAGAAAAACCCTTCTATGGAGAAGCAGCCCATGCCTTGCCCAGGCGAGCCTGGGTCCAGCTCTCCCAGCGCTGCCACCCCACATGCAGAATCACCCAGCAGACCAAGTGCTGGCAGGTCCCTGTCCCATCCCCGGGGCAGGCAGACATGCTGAGACCAAGCTGCAGGCTCAGCGCCTGGCCCGCAGGCCCAGCGCTCCCCAGCATTCATCTGCCTTGAATTTTCCAACAAAGAGACCTGCGGGAGGGAGGAAGGAGGGAGGAGGAAGGAGGGAGGGTCACAGGGGAGGCAGGCCGAGAGGGTGGATGATTCAACCGCTATCCCCAGCAACTGGCCGAGCTGGGGGGAGGAGGAGACGAGGCTCTGGCTACCGCAGGAGCCCAGCTGGGGTGTGCAGAGGGGGCTGCCAGGGCTGACACAAGCAGCACATCTGCTCCCATGCAACTGGGGGAAGGGAAGGGGCAGCAGGGAGGAAAGCAGAAGGAAACTCAGCTCACACCCTGGCTCCATCCCTACCCTCGCACCAGCTTCTCTAGAAGAGCCAGCAGAGCCTCTCTGCACAGCCTGGGACGATGCCATGCTCCCAGCTCCCCTCCTGCTCCCTGCCGGCGGGAGCAGCTGGCAGCCTGGAACAAGGATGCAGAGCCGGTGGAGGGACAGGCAGGCAGACGCTGCCTTCTCCAGGGAGCCCCAACCCGGCTGCAGGAAATTAGAGGGTATTTTGTATCAGAGAGTCATGTTCTAGGAATGAAGGAAGGTGGGGAAACAAGACAGTGTGCACAGGACAGAAAGGAGGCCATAAACCCCAAGCCTTGGAGACGGCTGCACTGTGTCAGGGACCCCGGGCTGCACAGACGCTACCAGCGCAGTTGCTGTGCTCCCAACCTCCCTGTTTCCCTTCGGTGGCCCCCAGCCCGAGTGAGGCTGCAGATACAAGGGAGTTTCTAGCTTCAGCCAGCTCTGGTCTCTCCAGAGTGGGACCTGCTCACTATACTGAGATCCCAGCAAAGAACTCGGATGGAGTAACACAAGCCCAGCGAAAAAAGAAATGCAAGAGGCACAGACAAAGGCCCCGGAAGGAGGATTTGAACCTCAGCTCTGGACGCAGGCTGGAGCTCCGCAGGGATTGCTGCCCATCTCTGTCGGTCCTGCCCCCAACTTTATCTGTCTAAGGACTTACAGTGGGGAGGATACTCTGAGGGAAGCATTCATGTGATGTGTCAGGGATGAGAAAAGCTGGATCTGGCATTGAGGGATGAGTACCAAGCAAGAAGGTGAGGGAAGGGGACCTATCAAGGATATTAGCTCGATAGCCAGAATGAAAAGGAATCTGATGCAAACATTGAGTAGACAACTGAGCAGTGACAATTTCATGCTAAAAAGATACAAAGCTAGTAGAGAGCAGATGAGTAAATGGTCTTTTTCTTCATTTAGTCCAATTATTAAGAAGAAATCTTTACAGAACAATTTTTGCCAACACTGCAAAACCCAGAAATTCAGTATAATTTTCTATTATAACCTCCCAAAAGTGCACAGATTAGGTAGGTCTTTCTGACTTTAACAGCCCCTTATCTCTTACAGCCCGCAAAAGAAGAAAACAAGCAAACAGAAACCATCAGGAGACTTTTACCCAATGGTACAAGCTTCAGGGATTTTCACATCAGCAATGTGATCTCATTTTCATGACCTGCAGTACATGCCCCTTAGGGCAGGGATGTATAGTCTCCAAATGATCATATAGATTAATATTGCTGCATAGCAAAAGGAAGCACCTTCATGTGTTATTATCCCAATTTGAGCACCTCTCAGTTCTAGAGCAAAATCTTCCTCTCTTCCTCAAGGTCAAACGCTGAGGCCATAGAGATGAACTCTGCAGCCATTTCACCAGAAGAGAAAACTGGACAAGGCAATTCCCCAACATAGCTGAGATTTTAGATGGGAATTACTTGTCTGCTAAGCCCAGATATGACATGCGTGCTTCCCATGGGGATACAATCCCCCCAAGGGCTACAGGCCCAACCAAAGAACACACACACCAGCAATCATACATATATTGGCAAGAGCATGGGTTTTGCAGGCAAACAGCATGCATCAAACAGGATCAGAGGATTTGAGCTGTCTGTCTCAGTAAACCAGGGCATTCTTTGGGTCTTCCTCACTGTATTTTTACCTTCTGTGCAAGAAGAAATACACAGAGTACAAATAGCACAGTGCTCTAGGGTGAGAAAGGCTCTTGGAATGTGAACAGAGACAGTCACTCTCCCATTTAATTTCACTCCCAAGCCCCCAGATGGGGTATTCTCCACTGCTCCTCTATGCTACAGCACAGGATAGAAAGGGAAACATAGATTTGTAGGTGGCTTAGCTCTGTCAGACCCTGCTCCCAGAGGAACTGTTGTCCTATCTGTCCCTGCACCCCGTGTGAACGTGAGCTCCCTCGCAGCATTGCCTTCACCTGCAGTGTAAGTACAAACCAGCTATCCTGATAACGCAATAACACAGCTCTGCATCTGAGCGGGAGAGACCACCTCTGTTCTCCTAACAGATCAAGGGAGCTTTACAAGGACTGCTTGGTGAGCAGGTCACCCCATTTCAGGCTACTAACAACTCTCCTCAGGAGTGGGGACATAGTGCCCATGAATGAAAGCATAGCAACATCTTTCATTTTCAGGCTGCAATCTCTACAGCCTCCCTCAACAGTGCTCACCACTGCCGCCCCACAGCCTCCCCATGCACCCCACAGTGTGCTGTGCTTTCCCCTCCAGGATCACTCAACCAGCAGCTGAACAGACATCTAAAATGGCTACTGTTTTCCCCAAGAACCCCTCATCAGCACATTTGCAATCACTCCACTGGACATACACCAGGACAACCACAGCCCCCCTGCCCAGGAGATGCTTGACTCTGTGGACCTGTGCTCAGTCTTACAGGTATCCCCGGGTGGGAGATGCCAAAGGACAAACTTCCAACCCTTCTAGTCCAAAAGAATGGCATTTAGAAATGAGCCACCCGACATCACAGGCCTGCTCGGGAGCAGCACTTATCAAAGCAAAGCTGCAGACTTTGATTTCGAAGCCAGCCCAAGAGCTGTGGCAGCCCCTCCCATCCTGATCACTGAGTGACCATCTGGCTGCAGCACTGCTCTGCAAACAAGCTCAACAGGCCTGTCCTCCGATCCATGGAAGGAGGAAGCTGCACGGGGACTGCAGGCACCTCCACACTAATTAATCCTGCCCTGCTCAAGTGATGCTTCCAACCACCAGAAGGACATTTAGAGTCATCATCAAAGGAAGCATTCTCCAGGCCCCCGAAGGTTCAGTGACACTTTAAGTCTCTTTGAATTTAAAATCAGGACAAACGGGAACTCCCAGTAGAAGCCCAGCCAGTCTCTTCACCCTGGTAGCTAACTCTGAGAAACTGCACAGCCCAACCCAAGAACACAAGACAAGTGCAAGGACTCACTGTGAGATAGATAGATCTGAGGTTAAACATCTGCAGAAATGACCTTCAGGGAACAAAGACAAATCCACGGATGTAACAGTGACCAAAACCTGGGCTTGTATTTAAGGTGGAATAGGAAATAGGCCAAAATTTCTCCCCAGCCACAGACACACATATGAAAGAGGGTAATTCAGTGTTGAGAGAAGGCAAGCAAACTGGAGCAGGCTTAGGTCTGTTATGACACTTAGCTCCAAGTGGACATGGACAACAGGAAGAGCCCACAACACAGAGCTCCAACATAGCAGCCACCAGAGGGAAAGGGACTGTGTAGAGAGGTGGAAAATGGGTTTACCCCACTATTACTGGTAGAAAAATACAAAGGCCACAACACTACCTTACCAAAAAGCTTATGGATGAATAGTCTGTGACTCACAGGGTGCAACTCTCCACAGAAGTCAATTACCCCTTTCTAGGCTGGCTAGAAAAGGAACAGCCCTTGCAATGCCCAGGGACCTCATACATGTAGTTGCTGTAGTTAAGACAACAGCATGAAGCTGTAAAGGGCTCCAAGGTCTGCTGAAGAGACAGTGTGATGTTGATGTATACACAAGAGCCAAGGGAGAGAGAGGGTCATGACTGTCCATGAAGGCTCTGCATTTACCATGAGGAGGGTAGAACCAGGCCTTCCTTTTCTGGCCCTCAGCTGAGGGACGCCAAGTCTGGCCTCCTTTTCCTTAACAGCAAGTGAGACTCCTGCCAAGAAAGCGCTGCTGCTGTGGAATGTGCTGGGCCAGCAGTACTGCTCATTCCTGGAAAAGCATCAACTCAGCAGGAGAGCAAGGAGAGGAGAAGAGGGGGAAAATGGGAAGAGGGGGAGGGTGGGAAACAAAGTCTGAAAGCCTGGACTTCCACACCTGGGCAAGCAGGGACTGCCGCAGAGCAGTCTGCTCGCCAGCACCCCCTTGTCCCCAGCTGCCAGCACAGCAGCACTGCCCTGCACCAGGCCTCTGCTTTTGGTGCACCCTCCTGCTGGGCAGCCTCCTCCAGAGGTCTGGGAAGGCACCTACCAAGGTGATGTCTGCGGGGAGGAGGAATAAGGATTGTTTCCTCCACCACATTAACAGTTAATTTGTATTTAATGACATCTCCACCAGGAAATGAAAAAGCAGCCTCCACACGTGTCCTACCCTCAAGACACTGACCAGCTCACATTACTCTCTCCTAGCACAAACAACATTGCTAGAGTCTCCCAAGGAAACCATTCCAACCTCCTAGCTGGTGGGAAGGGGCCTTGAAGAATAACAGGCTCTAGATGACTGCACCTACTCTTCACATCCAGCTGGGCTCCCATCAGCAACATCTCTGCTAACTCAGTCTGTAAAACATACAGAGAACCTATAAAGCTAACAGGGAGTTAACAAAGCTCAAAACTAAGTTCCGCCACAAAACATTTGCCAAAGACAATGAAAAGGACTCACACAAAGAAGAGCATTTCAGAGTCACAACAGTTGGACGGTGGCAAAGAAAGAACTTTGCCCCTGATCCCAGCCTATTGCAGCACTCCAAAAAAGGGGCAAACAGTGATACTGTGTCCCTCTGGTCCTAAAATTCAGGATGCAGCAGACAGCATAAGGGGCCTGAATGCTGACAAGAACAATTTCTGACCACTGCAAGGACAGCACTTTGGGCTCTGGATAAATTTTGGCACAACCAGAAATATTCACTCTCGGAAAACAGGTGGCAAGCCAGGAAGAACTTATCAGCTCCTACATAGGTCTACTAGCAGATAAAACCAAACAAAGGCAGAGGAAAGACCATTTCACCTGGTCTCCTGCTTTGGATGGTGTCAGGGAATGGCACAAGAAAGCTCTGTACAGAGAGACAGCAAATAGAGTACATTTTAGTAGCCTTTTATATACTTCATTTATTTCAACTAATACCAGCCATCTTTAACAAACTCATTTCAAAAGGCAGGGCTAAGCCATTAAACAATACAAGGAGCAACCTCCTGCCAAGCATCCTTTGCCAGGACAGCTAAGCTGCCTGCCAGCCAGCAGCACCCAGCAAACAAATACTGTTGAACTGCTGGAAGAAAGAGACAAAAAGATGCTCCAGTCCTAACCAAACCAAACATGTGCTGGCACACAACTCACTCAACTAGAGGTCCAGAAAGCAGATGAGAGTCATAAAGCAGGAGCCAATCAATTACTGTAAATTAAGAGGAATCAGATTAGCCAAGAAACAGGGAAAATGTGAGCTGTCTCCACCCCGCTGCTGGTTTACTCTCAGCAATGAAAACAGTCACTTCTTTTTCCTTCCCTTATGAAAGCCCTGATCCATGGGACTCCTGACATCTGATGGATGTTCCACTGGACAAAGCAATATCTAGGCAGTCAGGAGACCATCACCTGGTTAGGATTCCTCCAAAGGAGTGTCAGAAATTTATTGAAATACGGCACAGGCCATGGTCTCAATCTAGAAGAAAGGCATCTTCTGCAAGCAGACAGGCTTTTCTGCTTCACCAGCCCACTTGTAAGTCATAGCTAGCATTAGTCCAGAGTCTGCAGGAAGTGCCATGTACAGAACTCAGTTAAGATCCTACCAGAACTCACGTCTGCAACAGTGATCAGCAGCCTTGCCAACAAGAGGATGTTTCCCCACATTTCAGAAGAGAACAGAAAAGGTTCTCCTCTGCAGGACCAAGTCCAACTCAGAGCTGCTACTTTTTCTTGGCACTGTGAACTCCCAGGAATAACTTTATCACATACTATTCAAAACCTTCCCACCTGCTATCTCTGACAACTGCTCCAAAGACTGGATAATGGCCAGTGACCTCCAGAAGTCACCATCACACATAACATGAAGTGTTCCTCTTGTGGAGGGACCCAAAAGCCACAGCTGCCAAGGATGGAGAAGTGCAGTGGAAGGAAGCACAACCTGTCTGCAGTTGGTGAATATCCCATGAGCTCAGTAACTTTGTCGTACTGGTCACTCTACACATAAACTGTTCCCAACAGCAGCCCAGAAAGACTTGTCACACATTATTACTGCAACAGGGCTATTTCCTGTGTCTGTGGATCTGCTGGTAACTTACAAGACCCTGACTCTGATACTGACAACAAATACCTATTAAGCAGCTCTCCTTAAGTATAAAGTCACCACAAACAGTGCTAGCACCATGTGCTGACTGACCAGGAGCTCACCTGGTCCCTACACATATCATGGCCAGACACAGGCTTCACCTCAAGTCTACACACCTCACTACAAGGGAATGCACGTGTGCCATGCAGCCTCCTACCACAGCACAGGCACCAAATGCACCAAAAGTAATGTAATATGAAAGCATTGAAAAATGCCACACTGACAACAGCACATCAAGAAAGACTGCTGCAGTAGGCTCCCGTGTTTGTGTGTGGGATTCAGAAGCACAGACACATGCTGTGCGAGTCTGACCCAGCTCAGACACATCAGACTCAACGTGCACACCCTGTGTAGATGTTTCTACCTCTACATTAAATCAGAGCTGCCCAAAGGAAACCCATAGAGAGGGTACCCTAAGCAGAAGCAGATGTTGCCACCCTGAAAGTCCTGTGCTGCCTCCAGGGTGGCAGGGCAGGGAACAATCTTAAGAGTTTTCCCAAACTAACCCAGCTTTTGGCCCCAGCTGAAACAAAACATTGTCATTCTGGAAGGAAAATGCATCTCACAGAAGCCCCTTCAGGACCTAAAGGTGCATTTATCAGCTCCAGGTCTAAGGCAACTGGGAGGTCTGCCACAAGGGACTCAGCTATACAGCTAGATCCAAAAAAAGTTCCCCATTCTCAGGACTACAAAAGCCAGTAAGAAAAAATTCAAATGAACACAGTGCCATGGCAAGACTTTCTGTATTAAGGCCCTATACAGGCTTCCAGTATAGCACAGCATTTGCTGGGTCCACAGGCAAGTGTCTCTGAGAATGGCACTAAAATACTGGTAGGGCTAGGCAGGGCTGAGCAAACTGGGACAGCTCGTTAGCCATATGCAAACAGCGGTGCAGAGTTTGCATATCCATCACAGCTTCTGAAAAAAGCTGCAGTTTGAGAAGCTGCTGTGCCACAGACTGACCAGCTAACAGCCATCAGCACAGCAGCAGCCTTCGCCCTGCCCCTGCCCTGCTGATCCTGTGAGGCCACAAAGCCAGGTTTGTCCACGCTCCCTACACTGCTCTGGCTGTCAACAGTGGTGGCACAGCACAGTGTACAGAGCACAGCCTATTTGCTCCCAGATGGTGAGACACAAAAGGACCATGGATCTCAAGCAGGTCAGAGTAGGGCTGAGCAATGCTGAGGGAAAAAGCCAAAGCCCAGCGAGTGGACAAGCTAATATGCTAGCACCAGCTTCCCCACTATGATAATCAGTAGAGCCACAGCTCCCAAAACACAGACACCTTTGGCAAACCCTCACTGTCCTCAGAAACAGCCTGTACACGGCAGAGCTGCCAGCCTTCAAAAAACAAGGAAAAGCCCACAGTCTCTGTTACCCAGATCCAGAATTCTGAGCCTATCACAGAGACAGCTGCCAGCTATCAGCCACAAAGCAAATAAATTCCTCTCCGAACCCTAACGGCCAGTCAAAAACCAGCAGAGGAAAGACCTTCCTGCACAGTGCCTGGTGCCAGCTCTCCCAGAAACAGATCTCTGCTCCTAGTCACACGAGGAAGCCTTCTCCCCTTCAGCATGTCTTCAACCAGGACCAGAGGACGGACTCCCTCTACAGTGCTTCAGTCCTCGCTCACTGTACCTTCTTGTCCTCCAGTTCTTGCAAGATAGAAAATTTTACCCAACAGATGCCCCAGCGAGGGGACAACCAACACAGAGGACTTTTGTGGAGCAAGGCACTCAAATGCTGCTTCTGCTGCCTCCAACAGCTAGCTGTGACTGGAAAAACAATGCCCCCGGCACATCTCCTTTAACAAGTAACTGAAACAACCTCCACAATGGTCCCAACCTACACTGCAACACAGAATCCCACAGCACAGGAAGGTCAGCAGCAGGCATCTCTCCCTGACAAGGCCTCCAGAGAATTCCAGCCAGGAACAGCATCAATATTAGTGCTATAACAGTAACAACACATTGATGGAAAAAAAAAAAGTGAAACCAAGAGCTACAACACAGGGGCTCAGGAAGACACTAATACTTTAGCTAATGCAGTCCTTGGAGACAGCGATAGTCACAGCCCACATACTCTTTTTAAGGCCACCATGGTGTTACATAGATAAGCACATGGACAAAGCAGACAAAGTCACAAAGATTAGACTAATTCCCAGATTTGCACCTTACTTCAACACCTTCCAAAAAGCCTTAACAAAAGGATTTTGTCCAAAAGTTTCCAACAGCAGCCGCTGCCAGGATCAAGTTTTACTTAACTTGCCAACAACTGCCTAACAAGCCAGCACCACCAGGACAAACAGTAACACAGCCACATGGTGCCACATCCCCCTTCTGGAACACCATCATCCATCTAGCACAGGTCAGAAGGGCAGGCTCTGAATAACAAACAGGGGATGGAGAGAAGAGGAAATCAATAGGAAACACCAAAAAACACACAGCCCTGACTGCTGCCTCATCAGATGTGCAGTGCAGTGCAAAGCTGGCGTGACAACACGAAGGCAGCTTCCTGCAGGCGTAACTGCTGCTGTGTTCTGCAAGCGCTTCTTTATGGGCCTTTACACAGATCAAGTATCCTAAATCACAACATTGTTGTATCTATTTCGATGCAGATAAGGGTGGAGGAGTAGCATTCATTACAGCAGATGCCCTCAGCTTAGAACAGTTCAGCAACTGCGAGAGGCTTCCCACAACTTTAAGTATCATGAGCTCAAAAATGACTTGAGGAATTTTAACTATGTTCCCCACACCTCTAAGATATACAGCCTTCAAGTCTAAATGGAGAGCCTGATGCCCACCCTGAGAGAAGACCAAAGCCAAACACATCTGTGCAGCAGAAAAGCTGTAGGGAAAACCAGATTTTCTTTGTTTATATGCACAGCACCCTTCTTTCCCGAGCATCCCCAAGTGCACGGTGGTGAACAAAAACTTCCACCTTCAAGAGTGCAGGCCATAAGGCTGCAGACCCATACATCCCTTGCTGCTGGGAGACCGGGGGGGAAATTACAGGTGAGGGTGGCCAGGAGCATGCTGGAGAAGAGGGACCGACTTACTGAAGGCTCAGTGCTCCAAGCACATGGGCCTCGGGCCTCCATCCCTACAAGCCAGCGCATTCCGTCTCAGAGTCCATTACAGAACACTGCCTGCCCAGCTACCCATCTTGATTTCACCATAGCCACATAAGAAGGAATGTCACTCCTTATGCCACCACCCAGAAGATCCAATACTCACTCTGCAGGTGAGCCAATGTCTGGGATTTGGGAAGGGTCAAGTTCTAGATGAAACTCTCGTAAGTTGGATTTCAGCAGGAACCAAAAGACTGAGCAGTGGGGCCACCACTATCATCCCTTAACAATGAACAATGTTCATTCAGGTCATGACCCAGATTATGGTGGTTTAGGAGCTGCTTTTAAAGGTGTTTGGCCTTGACCTCAGAGACTGAGCCATGTTGAGCACAGCTGTACCACAATCAGGGCACACACATTTACTTCATGGCAATTCCTGAGATATCGAGGTAGGATTTTGCTCTGTGCAGGAATTTGGAGGACCAGAGTGCTCCAAGTGATTTCAAAACACAGAACTGGATCAAAACAGCTGCATTCTCATGGATGAGTGAAGGTTTCTTGACCTTTCTTTCTCTTTTTTTTCCAGAGATGACAAGAGAGGCTTAAAATTAAGAAACATTCCCATCAAAAACATAATTGAAAACAATACCTCTCCAGAAAAAATGCTGGCTTCAACATAACATCATATTTTGGGAGAAAATACATTCAGTAAAAGAAGAAATTCGGACCAGCTCTAGCTGCAAACAAGTTCAATAGCTGCTGTAAAGCTTCATTGTTTGCATAGTACAGACAAGGCCTTAGGGAAATTGGTCTGCAGCCCAATTTGGCTAACTTAGCTTTCCAAACGCCACCCCTGGGCAAAGAAACCAGGCTATGACTGCCATCCAATGTGGCTTTCAGAGCACAGCTCCAACCACAACAGAGAAAGCCGGACACCTACAGAGTGAGTTATAGCTGGGTCCAAACAGCAGGACACACACTGCCAGACAACACAACCCAGTGAAGAAGCAAATAACATCAACTAACCCTCTCCATCTGTACCCAAGCCATGGCACTGCTGTGGCCCACCACCACCACAACACTTGGAAACAGCCTCCAGCAGCAGCTACAAGCCAGGATCATCAGCTCCAGTGTCGATGGATCACCCCCCAGCATGGGCAGCATCACAGGAACTTCCCACCACAAACACAGACAGTGGTTATCAGCTCTCTGCCAAATCCTCTGCAGCCCAGGAGACAGAAGCACAGGCTGCAGTAACCTACATGCAAAATGTCAAAAATAACCTCTGGTGGACCCTAGCTAACAAGGGCAGCACATCTCACATTACTAGGCGGGGAACCTGCATCCTCTAGAGCGGAGAGCACAACAGGCTGAGTGCTGTGGTCTCTCACATGGCAAAGTGCTGTCCTCCGCATACAAAAGACAGGGACTGGCCAGAAACTGGAGAAAAGTGATGGGCACCTTACAGCAGGAGCAGGGCTGTCACTGGGACAGAAGCACCACAAAGGAGGTGAGCATGCGATGGAGTTTCGAAGGCCCTTTCCCTCACAGACCTCTTGCTAACCTCTCCCTGCATGAAACACATGCTGACATGGAAGCTCTCTCCACCAGGGGCAAGGGATAAGCAGAGGTCTTCTGCAGACAGCAAAGTTTCAAATTAAAAATGAAATAAAAAGCTCCAAAAATCAAACCAAAACAACTCCCCCAACTCATGCTACAAAGAGCTGGCAGGAAAGGCAGCAGCACCATGCCAGAGGCTCACCACTGCTTAGGGACTGACACTGCTTATTAAGTTTAGGATCCCTTCCCCAGCTCCAAACTTCCAGCCAGAAGGACAGTCACTGCTGGCATCAATTTCAAAAAGATCCTGCAATAAAAATAAATCACTCAGCCTTTCAGGGAACATCAACTCACTTCCCCATGCACATGTGCAGGAGATGAGGTCGCCAAATACCAATGGCATATGACCCCTGCACTGCGAATTTCAGCAGCTCCAGCTTTGTTCTGCCTCCAGAACATTGCCCTAATCACTGCCGTATACCCAGCTTTGGAGAGCAGGTGATAATTAAGCATGTCTGGATTAGATACAGGGCTAGTGATTAGTTGGATACCAATTTTCACTTGACAGCTGAGACCTACGAATCACTCACCACAACTCTGAAGTTAGAATTGGAATAGAGATCTGCAAGAGGGAGAAACCAGCAGCAATGTGAGGAGCAATGCCGTGCCACCAGTGTACTTCAAATCAAATCACTGGTGCCTTCCCAGCAACACTAAACAAGTAGGTAACATGCGGAGAAAGAGACAGTCCCCTTTCAGGAAAAGTAGGTCTTTCTGTTCTCCAGCCTAGAAGATGAAAGGTGGCCCAGTGGAGAAGGACAGAAATTAAAGTCTGTCAAAAAACCCATGAAAAACCTTGATGAAGAACATAGATCACATGAGTGGCCATAGCACTGCACTGATCTAAGGCTCTCTCCCGCTGAGCAGCACACAGATCTTACCTGTAAAATGTTGAATAAAAAGAGGAAAAAAAACAAACCTCCTTCTCTAATGAGGGCAAGGTTAGCAGGCTAAGGATTGTTCCACTCTTCACAGCAAGGCATATCCACACAAAGTATCTCAGGTCTAAGAAGGGTGTAGTACATCTATGCACTGCCATACTCCCACCGTCAGATTCTTTAGCTCCTCCACATGTCTCCAGTTCTGGAATCAGCAAGACAAAAAGCCAAGAAAGGCACAAAATCTCTGCACCCTGTGTCATTGCTCTGCAGCACTGGGCACAAGCTGGATTCTCTGTGGCTGTAGCCCACTACATGGTGGGTACATGAGGCAAAGAAACTTGCAGTCTTCCTGCTGCTCAAAGCTCCTCTCCCCAAGATCGAGTGCATGAAATCTCTTTTCTCCTCCCCATCTAGAGGTGACACCATTCTGGGGTCTTCTTAATTTGGGGCTGAGCACTTTGACTAGGATTAGCTCCTGGCATAGCCTGACAACTCCACAGCCACCCAGGGGAGCCTCAGTTCACATTTCCAAGGAGATGTAAACACTGAAGCTGTTCCATCACTGCCCTGATTCTCAGAGCAAACAAATATTAACAAGATAAACAAAAGAATGAAAAATCCCACACACCAAGACTGCAGCTGTAATACTGCCTTGGGGATAGGAATGCCAGGCTGGAGATCTACAGCCTGGGAAGAGGAGGAAGAGGGAGAAACAGATTCAGTCTGTGCAACTGAGGTGAGAGGAAACACTGGACTGCATCTTACTCCAGCTGACCTTGGAAGGTGAGATGCCTCTGTTTCCAACAAGACATAAGAACTTAGTCTTATGCCACAAGGATCCTGCAAAAGGTCCAATTGCTGATGAAAATAACAAGCCATCAGATCTGCAGGTCATCTCCTTGTTGATTGGCTGCCATATGGCCATCCACTGTTAATAGCTCATGTCTTTCACAAAGGGGCTTTACCCTGGCTGCTACTTCTGGGCACTGCCCACCTGACAAAACGCAGCCCAGCACAGAAACTGTCAGCACAAGCCAGACCATCCCCCATGCTGGGCAGAGGGCATCTTTAGGGAAGGGACAAAGATACTTGTGTGAGAATGCAATGCCCTTCTTTAGCACACAGCTTTTGAATACAGCCATCATTAATCTCCCCCTGATTTTCACTAATTACCCGTGCATTTACAGTCAAGCAGCTGAGGTGACTCCTGCCCATCCGTCCCTGTGTCTCCATGCATTGGTCCCTGCAGACCAATGGCTTGCTCTGTCTTGGACACCAGTTACCAGGGATCACAAAACATTTCAGTTTTACTCGATGTTCTTAAGGTCTTTTCTAACCTAAATGACTCTACTTCAAGTGGTGCCTGGGGCTCCAGGGCTTCTCAGAGACAAGGCTGCAGCTGGCCTGCTCTAGCAGTCCAGCTTCCCCATGCTCCAGCCAACCACCAGCATGCTCTTCAGCTCTCTGGAAATGAGCAAAGACAGCTCTCCTGAAGGGTCATCCATCGTGGCACTATGAGAGGCTTTCTCTCCTCTGTCTCACACAATGCCCTGCTACTTGCTGTTCCAACTGCACAATTCATCACAGAGGACTTCCCTGAGGAACAGATTGCCCACATGCAGCCTCCAACCCCTCTCAGCTGCACCTTCCCTTCCAGAGGTTCACACTTCCCAGAAGAATTATCTGAATCAGTCCCAACAAAAACCTCATCCCATGCATTTCTGACGCAACTAAAGCTTCTTCCTGAGTGATTTTCCCATCTCCCTGCTAGCATCCACAATAACTCCCTATGCTGCTTTATCATTGAGTTTCATTAATCTACCATCTGCCTCCTCTCGTGGAGCCTTAAAGAAACAGAGGAGGATGAAAAGGCACAGCACAGAACTTTGCTGCCACCAGACCCCTCTTCCCAATGTCAGACACTGCTATTTATTACTAAACTTTGTTTATAGTTACGCAGACACTCTCCCACCCACATGGCAATGTTTCATTCAAGACAAGTTTGAATTCACTTCAAGAACATTTCAAAGGATCCCAAAGCATTTGTTTACAAACAGCATGCACAGAGAAGTCACTTCTCCCACCAATGAACACAGTCCTCTTCAAGACTGGAAGAGGCAGCTGTTTCATAGCACCCAACACTACTCAACAGCTGAGGGACAGGAAACAATCCACAGACAACTGATATTGCTGAGGAAATGTATGGAAAATGAGGGCTGGAGGATTCTGTTTGCCTGGAGAGAACAGGGAAGCTTCTAAGGACTAAAGCTCTCCATTGGGTCAGGAGGAATTCAGGGAGGCAAAGCATCCCAGACTGTGGTCAAAGGAGTGCCTGCAAATTTCAAGCCTCATGTGAAAGCTGGCACCTCTCAAGCTAACGGGAACCTGGGCACTGGGATAATTTGGCTGCAGAGGAAAGAGCACCCCCTGCAGAGGCAGCCACATCGATCTCCATCCCAAGTCCTGAACAGGCCCAGCCCTGTTCAACGTAGGGTATGAGCCAAAATCACAGCCTAGGAAGGCATCTGGCGCAGTAAGACGACACTAGGAAGACTATAAAACTGAAAGCTTTTTGTAGTCCCAGCCTCCACACACAAGACCTACTGTAAACACTGAATCTTCAGGGGGGGTGTAATCCAGAGGAAGGAGGATCATGCAACTCTTTCAAATAGCAAAGACAGGGATGGAAAAGTTCACATGTTGTAAAAGCCAAGAGAAGCTATGTTTGCAGGATGGAAACAGAGGTCCCCAAAATGCTAGAAGGGAGTCAGATGTAGGAAGACTCCAGTCAAAACAGTGCAGACAAAGTCTAACAGAGTGTTGGCTGCACATGGTACTTACTCCCCAGAACAGTCACTGACTTTATGAAGGCAGCAGACAGCAGGGGTGCCCCAGAAGATAATTCAGTACAGCCATCCACACAAGAGACAGAATATACCTCTTCACCTCCAACCAGTCATATGTGACAGAAGGAATCAAAGGGTATCAAAAAAGAAGTGATGAAAACATCAATGCTGGAAGAAGCCTGCCCTGCAGCAGATGGGATGTGAGGCTGTACCCTTCTTCTATGAAGATCCACACCACAGATCAAGCCCTTATTTTGAGGATGGGACACATACATAGGTACAGCAGGTCTTGCATATACCTCTTACTCAGAGATGAGCAGCATGTAGAGACCTCTTGCTCTTTCTCCATGAAGGCAGGAGAGGAGAAAGTTGGTCTCCTTTCCCCACTGCTCCTAAAGATGAGATGCAGAGCACAAAGCCAAAATGGATGGCCCTCCCCAGAATGGATGGCAGCAGAACAAAACTGTCCCCAAATCCACTCCCTGGGAAGGGCTGATGGAGAAGCACTGCCCCTGCATCCTCTTGGTGGAGGGAATAAGGGTCACCCTTCTCCAGGCAGGCACAGCAGGAGATACGCAGGTCCTTTATATGGGGAATGCCAATCCCAATGGGGATATGCAGGGGGATGCCTTTCCTATACGCCCCACAGTGGGCTGCACTGGGAGATACCCTTTCAGGCAACGTGCTGCTCAAGCATCACAAGTAGGGGTGATCCTCTGGTGATGCAATAGTCTCCAAGGTGCCTCTGGCAGACCTGGGGCTCAGCCCAAGAGAAAGTGCATGGAGGACACCACCAGTTCCCCCACAGAGCAGCTCACAAGGGGCAGCTCCCCCAGAGCCATCGGGGAAGGGCAGGATGCGGAGGCTGTCCCCAGAGGCAGCACACAGGGATCACCAGCCCCAGAGAAGGTGCGGGGGGTACAGCTAAGGTAACAGGGATGCACACACCGCTGGACAGGGTGCACACAAGGGTCGTGTATACACCCGAGACAGCACCCAAGGGGGGTACCAACCCGCTCCCTCCAAGGCAACGTGGGTGGAGGATGGAAGAGAGTTCCCCTCCCCAGGCCGAGCTCGAGAGGGGCCGCCAGTCCCTAAGGACACCCCCCAACCCGGGGTCCGAGCCCCCCTGCACCAGGGGGGGTCTTCCCCAGCCAGGCACACGCAGCCCGCTACCCCACCGAGGACCCCCCACAGGCCCCGCGGGAGCCCGCCCTGCAGGCGCGGACACGGGGAACTCCCGCCGCGGGCCGGGCCCAGGTCCGCGCTCACCCGAAGTCGTCGTCCATGGACTTGAAGTAGAACTTGTAGTTGGGGCGGTTAAGGAGGCCCTTGAAGTCGCCGAGGGTGACGCGCTCGGCCGGGATCGGCAGCTTCACCAGGTACGGCGTCTCCTGCTCGTCCAGGTGGTAGATGATCTTCGTCTCGGCAGCCGCCATGGCGCCCCTGCCCGGCTACCAGGCCTCCGCCTCTGCGCCTCCGCCCCCGGCCCGCCGCGGCCCGCGACCCCCGGCCGCCGCCCCGGCCCTCACGCGGCCCGCACCGACCGCCGCCCGCGCCCCGGCCCGGCTGCGGCCTCCGTGCACCCGGTCCTCCCGCGCCCCTTGTTCTCCGGGTCCCAGCGCCGCCCGGCTTCAGAGCGCAAGCTCGGGCTTCGGCAGCTCCTCCCCCGCCCAGCAGCCCGCTCGCCGCCCCGGCTCAGGCTCCGCCGGAACCGGAACCGGCGCCCCACGGGGCCGTGCCGCGCACCGAGTCCCGACTGAGGCCCCAACGTGGACCGGCGATCAGCGGGCACCCTGCGCCCTGCAGGGACCCGCACACCCGCACCTTGCCCCCAGTCTGGATCACGCACTGATATGAGACACCCCTAGAAGCTAGAACTGACCTCCATCAGCCCCTGGCCCTAACCCGCACCCCTCCTCCCCTCTCCCCAGGGTCATAGAGCCACTGCTGCTCCTGCTGCGCCACATCTCTGCTGGGAGCATTCCCCCTGGGACTGCACCCCTCAGCACCTTCCCAGCCATGCACAGCCACACTTGCTGTGGGTAGGTTCAGATTTTTACTTTATACCCACATTCCTTTATATACTGCCTTATATAGCTCACACACCTGCATTCCCAGCCCTAGCCGGCACGCACTCATATACCCTTCCCAGGCTTCCCATCCCCATTCGGCTTTCAATCCCTTGCATCCACTGATGCTGCTTCACATTTATGATCATTCCTGTGCCCCATGTTCTCCTGCTGCCTGCAACCTCCACTGCATCTCACGGAGACAACCCAGCCTGCCCTTCCAACTTGGCAGCCCTGGTCCTTTTCCACATACCTCCCAGCCTTCTCTACTCCCCTCATACAACTACATGCCCCTCAAGTACAAATGATGGAACATGAGGTGTATCCTGTCCTCCCATGTCCAAGCCCCTTTGAACTCCCCATAATCACCAATGGCCACTCCACACAGGGACTCTGCTGAAGAAGAGGAGTGCAGTACTTCCCCTTCTTTTCTGCTGTGGCTTCCCCTCCAGCTCTTTGCCACCATTCCACATCCATCTCTGATACTCTGGTACTGGGCACTACAATGACCCTTCAAGTTCCCCAGCCTCATTTTCTCACCAAGCAGACTCCAT
Organism: Agapornis roseicollis; assembly: GCA_002631895.1. Lineage (NCBI taxonomy): Eukaryota > Metazoa > Chordata > Aves > Psittaciformes > Psittacidae > Agapornis > Agapornis roseicollis. The sequence goes on from NDXB01006909.1 coordinate 33,390, forward strand.
CCTCTGCTGTTCACAATCAATCATCCTCCTTTCCACATACTATGCCTCTTCAACTGCACACGTCTGCTCCAACAGCCCCTTGGCTCTGTGGTTTATACCCCATCCTCTCTCTACCTAGACCCCATCACTCTTCCCTACAGTGACACTGTGACTCCAGCCCCTAGGACTTGCCTCTGTGTTGCAGCAGTCTCAGGCTGGCTGTCCTCCCCTCTGGAAACCTCAGCAGCACCCAAGGGGTGGCAAGGAACCATCTCCATTGGCAGTTTCCTGGAGCTGTGGCTGAGAGCAAAGCTGGGGTGGACAGAGTTTGGGGAACACCCACCACCAGGAAGGTCAAGAACCGCCTTGCAATGTCCTGGATTAGAAGGAACAAATGCAAAGGAGGAATCACACCATGGGCCTGCATGGGGTGTGAGACTAGATCACCAGCCCTCAGCGACAGACTCACCTGCTGTAGGAAGAGGAGCCAGAGAGATCTTACAGGGAACAGAGCCAAGCTTCTCAGGCTGGCAGGGTGGTGTGAGCCAAATAGCCTTCTCATGCATGAAAGAGTCCTGTAGGCATTGCTAGCAATTACCTGGGCAGCACTGCCTGACGGAGTGAAGACTCTGACATGAAATTAAAGAAAAAAGATAATCAAGAGAAGACCTCAGGTAAGCACAACTTGTAAGAGGCATGAGGCTCTCCCATGTTTCCACATTGGCTCTTGGAAGATTGTCACTTCCTCATGCTCAGCACTCTGAGGCAAAAGCCAGCATACCTGGAAAGAATAATCCAGGTCAGGAATGGAAAAGTTGAATTTAAGCTGCTACTTATTGTGTCAGCCCTGACAGAGATAACCTGAAAGTCTTTTTGTAACACCTCCCTGCCCAAAAAGCTCGGCCTCTGTGGAAGAATTATAGTTTTTCCCTGTCAGGCCACTTTCTTGCCTGCCTCCCAGCACAGCTGTAGATGCACCTTGGAGCCTGTACATACTTGTTAAGACACCCTTGTTACCAAAAGGGCAATTTTCTGAAGTGCTGAGCTCCTGAGGGAGCACATGCAGCCCAGAGGAGGGGTGCCACACACCCCCAGGGTGCTAGTGGAGGAAATCTCATTGCTACAGCTGCCTTTTCTTTCAGAACAGGACAAGTGATTGAATAGACTCAATCGACAGATTGATTTAACTGCTCACAGAGGTCTTATGAAGTATGACTCACTCCTAATGAATGGAGGTTAAAAACAGAGCCAAAGAAATTAGCAGTAAGGGATCATGCTGAGCACTACAGGTCCACAAGAGTTTCTGAACAGCCTGCTGGCCTATACCTACATTTAATTATTGCAGCACTGGTAGCATTGCTTCTCCTTACAGAGTAAACAGGCTCCAGGCATTTGAGTGCATCTCAGAACAGCACAAAGCAGAGGTGGATGCACTCATGTTCCATCATTTACACCTTTAAGCAACACAAAATTATTACATTATTTTTCTAAAAGGGACACCCCTTAACTGAAGTTATGGGTTTGATACAGGAACACTAAGTGACATCTGTCCGTCTGTCCATCCATTCATCCATCCATCCTCTTCAGATGGGAAGTCAGACACTAGACTACTATGGCCTCAGAAAAAATAAGAATTATTTTATGCTTACCTTCCTCAAAAAAGTGGTTTGCACGATCAAGATTGCTCTCAAAGGTATTTCAAGCCAAACATAAATCTTGATTGAAAGCAACAAAAAGCATCAAATCCACCCTATACTTAAGTAATACAATTTATGCTCCTTTAAAAAGTCTACACTTACCTGCCCATAAGGATGCTGCACCACATCAGAATTCCATCTTGGAGAATATGAAGAGTCCCACTTTGTCTTTTCTTTGCTACTCTATCCCAGAAAAGTAGCAAAACCACACCCCATCCCACCAAGGCCTGAAGGGTAAGGGTATCTGTCCGCAGAACATTATCCCCTGGATAAAAAAGCAGCTCACACCATGAAGAGGTTGGCTACTATGGAGCAAAGGAGGAGGGAATGTGGAAAAAAACAAAAGTGGAATTGTTACTTGGCACAAAGAATCAAGAGCCTCTGGCAAAATCCAGACATTTGCAGAACTACCTGTTAAACGCATTTTTAAGCCATCTGTACAGTGCAGAAGGAAAAATTGTCCAAGGGGATTTTAAAACAGCCACAACTTGCAGCTGGTTTGTAAATGGTTTTACCAAGTGCCCTGTAGCTCTCCTTTCCCCTCTCTGCCAGTTCTTACTCCCCAACATGAGGAGAGCACAACACAGTACCGAACAGCCAACATTCCCACTGATGCTAATCATGGTAAAGGATAACAGGTTTCATAGGATTTTAAGTTCATCTTTGCAACATAATCCTGCACAAAACCGAACCTCACTCATTCTAGGATTCTATGTTTAGAAGTTTAAACAAAGTATTCTCTACTTGTAAACTGAGCTCACGAGTGATCACTGAACACTTACACCAATGCAGTGGTGTGCTCATTCCCCACCTGCCTATATCATGCTTAAAATCTCCTGAGGGAAAAGTAGTGATGAGTTATTTTGCTTACCCCTTAAGCCCTGCTCAGGCACATGCCACAGCTGGAGACAAACAATTCAAAGTCAAACAAGGAAAACAAGCTGGTAACACCAGGATAGTTTTTATTTGCTCCCTGAATTAAATATTGGCAGATACAGAAAATTCAGATACCAACTATTTCCCCAACATTTACAAGACTGAGTTTGCAATGTCAGAAAACAAGCACATTTATGCACAATCCTGGTGACCGGTAGTGTGAGTGCACAGGATCGTCCTGTCTGACCATCAGTTTTTAAGAGGCAGTATCCCTGGTCTCCAGCATCCAATGCCACCTCCTCACTAATTGTGGCACCACAGAACGGCCAAGTAAATATCCTGAGTGGGCAGCTCCAGTGCATTTCCCCCTGCAAAGGATTTATTCCATGCTCTTCCTGAAGGGGCAGAGGCAAGGTCAGCACATCCAACAAATGACCCACCTGTGAGCACAAGCCAGTTCTCACTGTGCCTTTTTCCCCCCACTCTGTTCTTGGAGAGCCGGGAAGAACACAGCATAGTGACACTTCCAAGAAGCTGTTCTTAAAGGCCTTATTGCTGCCACACATTGTCTGTGCTGGCAACAAAGTGCCAGAGGCACACTTGTTCCCTGCTGCATGCTGAGTTGCTCTGGGGCTGCAGAACTTTGCAGTGGGTTTGCAACGCTTTCCCTGCTGTCTGAGGGAAGTTTTCAAATAAACAGGACATGAAGTAAGCAACTGAATAGACATGATTGTCTAACTGAAATCATGTGGAAACACGAAGCACATGCTGTTGAAGGAAATAGCATTTGCTCCTTTTCACACAGGAGCAGAATTTAGCAACTTGTATCTTCCTCAAAGTAGCTGGTGCAGCCAGTGCCCCAAAGCAGAACACAAGTGTAGCTGATGCAGCAGGAGGAGCCAGGCATCTCTGCTCCCTTTTTATTAAAGAAAAACAAACACTTTCCTAAACCATGTCTGCTAAGCTGGGGATGTATAGAAGACAGATCATGTCTAATATCTGGTGATCCATACAGCATTTCACTGACCAGTGCACAGCCACTATTAGCAACCCCCTGCAGGGGAACTGAGCACATACTATCCCATTCTGCAGAAGGGGGAAACAGTTTTACCAGCTCTACTGTGCAGCCCTGTGTTAAATTCTAGCATGGCAGATGGCAAGATTTTCCCTTCTGGAAAGATCACAGAAGTGCCTTCCAGGCTGCAAAATGCCTTGGGCATCCTCAGACAACTGCATCTTCTCCTGGCACAGGAACTCCTGAATCCCAGTCCTGCACTCCAGATCCTAATCCACATGCTCCTACTCACCAACCTTGCAGTGTCTCTTCAGCAGGAGTTCTCCTAGCTCCAGAAGCAACAAAGACTCCAAACAGCTTAGCTGTATGACCATTCTTCCACAGCCCCAATGGTTATGGATTTATAAGGGCATTGTATGCATTTACATCTATTTGCTCCCTTTGTATTAGTAACAAGGACCTCCCAAAGGATAGTTTATAGTATATCATATCCAGACTCCAAAGGGATTCTAGGTATTACCACCTTCTGCTTTTCCCTATGGTTTTTATTCTGGGTTGCAACCATCCAACATAAGGTACCAGTGGGCAAGTGAGGGAGGGAAGTGGCAAAGTTGGGAACACACAATTAACGATGGGATTGTCAGTCTCTTTGATGTCAGGCCCCACATCTACACACCGTGCACTGGCACTGATCTTGTCCTGCCCACTTGGCGCAGAAAGGCAGTGAGAGTGCCTCTTCTCGTGCTAAGCCACCATGTCAGTCTTGGTCGCCATCAGACGACTCTTCTTCTGCCTCCTCCAGCCACTGGATAAACTTCTGGAGCTGCAGAGACAATGAAATGAAATTGGGTGACAAGTGACACCAAACAGATGCTGGGGAGCACTCCACAGCTACACCATGTCAGTGAGCATCGGTATCACACACCAAAAAGAGAAAGAGAATGTTTCTAGGAGACATGGAAATAGAGGCAGATTGAGGGAAAGAGGGATAAAAGTTTATACAAAAACCAACTGAGATGCCATGGGCAAACCCAGACTGATTAGATTCCTGAGGGAGATTTCTCCAGTCAGACAATCCCCACAACAGAAAGGCAAAAGTTTGAGAGTTTTCAGAACTTGAGGGAGAAGGGATGACAGCTGCAATTTAAATGAGACATGCTTGGAAAACTCTGCTGGGAAAAACCTACTCCCTGAGAAATGGCTATAAAGAAGGCAGCTCATTTTACCTTTTAACTGAGCTTGAATAAGCAGCTGAAATGCTGGTCTATACTAAGAGCTGACTTTGCAAAGGTTTTAAACAAAGCTGGAGTTCTTCAGAGATGGATTTTTTTCCTCTGCTCGTCTTCCAGATCTAGGGAGGAGGACTGGGACAGGGCTCAGCCAAACTGCAGCACAAAGTTCTGCCTGACGGAGTGGGGAAGTTTATACGCTTCTTGCAACACAAGCCAAATGAAAACACTCAGTACAGCAAACGCTTAGAAATATATGCGAAGGGACTGGTGAGCCAGGAATGAAAGCTTCAAAAGAATTGTATGGGGCCAGCACACAGGGCACTGGCCTAATGCCCATTTCAAATGAGTGTTGGCTTCCACAAGCGATGCTGCTGCTCCAGAAAGTGCTGGCCTCATGCTACAGAGACCCCACTAAAAACAATCTCCTCCTCCTCCTAACTCCATTCCTCATCCAAACAGGATGATAATGGCAGAAAGCACAGAAGCATCTGTTCTGGAAAACAAAGTTGTGTTGCTTAGTGTTTAATGAACTGGTGTATTAGTGTCTTATCATGTATTGGCAGCTGTTCCACAGAAGGTGACAGTGGCACCAAACTCCACTCAAAGTTTCTTTTAGCAGCTGTTGTTTCCCCCTCTCCCTCCCTCCTCCCCATCCTGCCTCTTTAAACACCTCTGGGACTTACCCGCTGGTTTTTACGAAGCTGCTTTCCCTTGTCAGATGTGTCCCGCATAGAGAACCAATTGAGAATTACATCTTCTTCCAGAATTTCCAGCTGGTAAAATGTCATCAACACCTGCATTGATGAGGAAAGAGCAACAGGGCTCTCTATAAACTCTTCTGGGGCTAGATCATGTTCAAGTACAATGTTTGCACATAACCTGTGTCTCCCACCTCTATCTTCAACAGAAAGCACTCAGTCTGCTTCATTTTGCTTTTATTGTTAAACACAACTGGGCTTCTCCTACCAAGGCTTATGTTCCTGACAGTTAGATGCTGTGACACATCATGTGTCAAAGTTCAAGCCTCATTGGCTACAGCTCTATGGATACAGGGTATGATTGAGAGCTGTGGACAATAAATGGCCACAGAGGATGTCAGTTCAAGATGTAACTTAAGCTCTCTTTTAAACTGTCCAAAACCCATTCCCAAAGCAGACCTAACAAGCAACTCTTAAGCAAGCCCACATATGCGTAACAGTGACATGTGCAGAGAAGAGCATCAAGCTCTCAGCCCTGTCCCAAGCTCGCTCCTTCTGCCAGTTCTCTTATAAGTGCGTTATGGCAGGTGTCAAAGCAATTGGTCATTTATCAGATCAAACTCCTGCCCAGCACAGCAAGACTAAGACATAATCATACTTTCTCAGGGTGCCTTGGTGCTGAGGCACTTTGCAGTTCGTCTCCTTGTGGCACAGCACTGACAAAGCTGGCTGCCAAAGACAAATATGAAGTGTCACTTCAATTCCCAGCCTCCAGGGAAACCCAGGCCCCTACAACAATGGACACATGCCAAACAATTGTTGTAATTCAAGGACATTTTGGCTCACCAAACTGAAGGTTTTTGGCTCCAGTCCTAAGTGCTTTGCCATAAGCCAGAAACACTGGTAACAGAAGTTAGGATTACTCTTTTTTAAGGAACCAAGAGTTAAGAAGGCTCTAGGAGAGCTCTTTCAAAATACAAAGGGGCTTCCTGAGACACTGGTGTGGTCCAAGCCAAATACACTCAGTGTGGTAGGGCAAAAAATATAGGGATAAAAATATTTGTGAAGGAGGGTGAGGAGGAATGTACTAAAAACCCTCAGAAGCAGGGAAATAAGTAATAAGCCACATCAGCTCCCCTTTATTCCCAGTTTCATAACTAGCTCAGCCTGAAAAAGAAATCCCAGCTTTATTCCCAGCTTTGCTCATTTTGCACTCAAAGAAGGGTAAGCCATTTGGCAGTTAGATCCCAGGGACCAAGAAGAGACAAATCAAGTAAAGCTGCTCCTAAAGCAGGCCTCTGCTCCTACCTCTTCCAGTGTCACACAACAAGGGCATCTAGGTTAGAAGCTACAAAATAGCTCCCTTCAGGCTGCGTACTGGTAATTAATACCCACACTCAGCTGTGCTCCCTCAGAAGCACAGACAAACATGGAACTTTTTTTATTTAAAGTAATTGTTATGGATAGATTTTCTATACACTCTCTCCACTGAGACCCCAAAATTCTCTCCTCTAAAGCAGACAGGCCGACTTCGCAACCACCACAGATTTCACTGCGAATCTAGCAAAACCAGATCCTTGGAGCTGGGAGCAGATACTCACTTTAGCTATTGATGTGCAGAGACTGTCATGTTCTAGGAAGAATTCCTCAATGGCAAATAAGGCAGTCAAGTGATCCGATGCCCGCTTTATGTAGTTTTTAAACAATGGGGTCCAGTTCTTCAACAGCTGCAGGGGAAAAATACAGAAAAGTTCCTGAGCTACGAGATGGATGTGTGCACTCAGCACTGTTTCTCAGCTGTGTTGCACTAAGAAACTGATCCAGGGAAGCATTTTAAGAAACCATTCAGCTCACCACTTCATATATTTGCCCCACTCAGTCCATAAAACAGATGCTGTCTCACATGTGTAGACAGGACCTAGTTTTATTAAGAAGGTCTGAGGATAGCAGCATTTCAGTATCAGAAGGAAGCCTACAAGGATGCTGAAAAGGGACTGTTCATTAGGGACTGTAGTGATAGGACAAGGGGTAACAGGTTAAAACTTAAACAGGGGAAGTTTAGATTAGATATAAGGAAGAAGTTCTTCACTGTGGGGGTGGTGAGGCACTGGAATGGGTTGCCCAAGGAGGCTGTGAATGCTCCATCCCTGGTGGTGGTCAAGGCCAGGTTGGACAGAGTCTTGGGTGACACAGAATCATAGAATAGTTAGGCGTGGAAAGGACCTTAAGATCATCTAGTTCCAACCCCCTGCCATGGTTTAGTGTGTGGTGTTACTGCCCATGGCAGGGGGGTTGGAACTAGATGTTCTTAAGGTCCTTTCCAACCCTAACTATTCTAAGATGCTGTATCTATTAGCTTTCTTGGGTTTGCTTCTCTGGATGGAATACTTGATTATCACAATAAATGTGTTAATGGAGCCTGGTAATCAAAATCACTTTATAGCAGATCGACAAGGAGAGGTACATAGATGCTACTCAAACCTTCCCCCCCCCACAGAACAGCTGACATTTCAGTGGAACTTTCCTTCAAAGCAGATGAGCAAATTAGAAAAAAGGAAAAGACAGTGCCAAGATAATTACCAGCTGAGTAGAAGTGGACAGTGCAAAATAGCCACCCCTAAAACAGGAACACAGTGGAGCAGCCCCTAAGTGTAAACTTATTGTATGCCTACAGCCTTGTTTGGATCCTGGAGTCTGCTGCAGGGAATGGATGGGAAGGATGAAGGGCAAGAAGTTGTTACAGTACTAGCTGATCACAGTTCTCTCCTCCGAGGCTTATATTTTATCAAGTCTTTAGTTTAATGATTTTGGTGCTGCCTCAAACAGTTTCTGTCTGAGTCCCCCCCCCCCAGCTTTTTCAGTTGTTATACATATCTGGAAAGCAAGCGCCAGGGAAAGCTCTGCAAATCAGCACAGACTTGCCTGAATCTGGGATAGGAGGTAATAAAGATAGTTAGACCCCTGTCCATAACAACTTTAAAAAGTATCAGAGCTAGGATACAAAAATTCCTCATTGGCCACATCATGAACAGACCATCCTACAGAAACAATGTAGGAAATTAAATCAGAGTTCTGTATCTTTTTTAACTGATTAATTCAACAGCAAGCATTCCTGCAACTACATCCCTGGCATGCCTGTCCATATACACTGTTTCGCTGTGCCTTCAACAGTGGATCGTTACAGAACACATCTGGTCTGTTCTGAAGGGAAACAGGTAATTGAAGAAGCTCAGAGTCACCTACATCCAGGTTAATCAGCATTATTCTGCCCAGGACAACTGTTAACAGGCAGTAGCCCTATCAGAGGGATTGCTTCAGAACACACAGCGGAGCTAGAACCCAGGCTAGTATGGACAGCCTGTATTAGCAAATAGTGCTCAACTGTTCCATAGTACTACACTCCATCACCTCTTCAGACACCTTTGCTATGCAACCATGCTGGAATTTGCATGCCTCAAGAAGAAACAAAGAAGGGGATTAGTACAAACAAACTGATCTCTATAGCAGTGTATCAACTGGCTCAAGAAACAACAGAAAGAACACAGAATTATCCTAATGGTGTCACAACAAAAAACTGAGGGTTGCATGGTGTATTTCCAGAAAGTGTTTTTGCCTTCAGCAAAATGCTTAATCCTAAACACTTGTCCCTCCTCTGCAGCCACCTCCTGCATTTTTCATTATCCTTTGGAATTCTTCCCCTCAAATGTAGTAAAGCTACTAGCAAATTAGCTCTAAGCTAAGAAATACTTTGTAACACCTTTCTGTTAAAGCCTTTAAATCATGAAGGGACACAATTCTAACAAGAAGCTATTGAGTTTGCATGACATTACAAAGGAGTAAGGTTCCCTAATGAAAACCTGAAGAGGTGTACAACACATGCTAACTGCCAGGCAGTAGTGCAGACAGTGGCCAGCTCAGCAAACTGAACTGCTACATTGCTTCCTCCAGGTCCCTGTAGACATCCTCACCTACTTAAGTAGTTTGATGCTACTTCAGTGACAGCAGAAGCAGAGCCTTCAATTTATCAGCAGATTCAGCCATATTTGCTCAAACTACATCTACAGTTCTAGGAGAGGTCTGGTTTTCTGTACCACCTCTGCTTTATTAACTTGTACAAGAGCTGAACAAGATGCCCGACATAACTCTATTTCTCAAGCCTCCATGTTTCATCTGAAAAATACCCATGGGCATATTCTTTACCGGATATTTGTTTTCTAAAATTGCTGCAACACTTCATGCTCAGGGGCCGGCACCTCAGAGCACATACTGTGGTTTGAAGTCAAACCATACATCATAACTATGGCATTTCCACAATTTCCCCTCCTGAGCTGCCTGGGACCACTCTACCATCACTCTTACACAAGCAACCCATCTTCCTTCAGCATCTCTTAGAGTTGAGCTACAAACAATGAGAAACATAAAACAGTTCTGTAAAATTCAGGGGGTTCCTGGTATTCATGACTCTCAGAATGCAAATATTCCCATCCTGTGCAAAATAACACTTTGCCATATGTAAACAGTCATAAGCCGATCTGCACCTAATACCAGTACTGACTGAGGCATTTTTACCTTCATAGCTACACAATTCAGCTGCATGCTTTCATTATATACCAACATATACCATGTTACTATTTGGGATTCTCAGGGTGTAAGTAAGTAAATGCTTGTAAATTAATGGAGTGTACTTTATACCAACTACAGAATGACAAGTTGCAGAAAAGCCACTGTTTCAGGTGCTGTACAAACATGCATGTTCTGACTGAAGAACTGGTCTCTTCTCTTTAGAGCACTGTTGGGAAATACACGAAGTTGCTGCCCAGGAAGACCATCAATATCTGTTTTATTATCCTTTGAGGGCTGATTCACTACCACTATTAGAGGCACATCAACTCAAATGTATTGGGTGATTGTAACAGTGACTAACATCACGGGTGCAGTTGAACAGTATATTCCACCAGAATACTGCCTTTCTGCCAGTTTTAGCACAGAAAGCTGGTACAGTTCTGCACACAGTAAAAACACCAAGGCACAAAACTGTCCCAGGGAAGGATTCTCAAAGAAACTTTCTGATTGTTCTTTACAAAGGAGAATCTGAAGAAACTGGCTGCCACAATGGTCAATGGGTTTGACAAACAATAAATCTCAGGGCAATTTGTGCTTCATAAATGCACATGGCACACAATTCTCTGCTTAGAGAAATTCCATTTGACCATGACATGGGGCAGTCATATAGTATTACGATTATTCACATTATTCAGATCATTGAATTTCAGATTACTGCTTTGCACTAAAGGTGAGTTGATTTGCTGTCTCTGCTGTTAAATATGAGCATCAACTTTTCTTTGATGAAATATATATGGGCGAAGTTACCCAGAGGTAAGCCCTTGTTCAGGTACTTCCCTTGTCTTCAGCTTCTAAGGGGCTTTGGGCAATTATGCAAGTCATTATGCATTTATGCAGTATCCTTTATCCCAGACTAGAACCTCTTCTGACTGGGTGCTGAAGTGAAGTTCTCCTGTCCTACTCATGCTGGATTAGAAGCCCTAGCTAGGAGACAGAGATGCCATATCCTAGCTGAAAAACAACCAACCAATAACAACAAAACCCAAAGAAAAAACACCACAACATCACCCTATGCAGCTACCAACTCCATGCAACCTGTTGTCTACATGTACTGCTTTCCACTTAAGACTCTAACACCTGCTCTACACATTCTCCTTCAATTCTCTTCCCAGGACAGAACATGCTATTCAAGAAAACAGACTGAAAAATGAAAGCATGTAGAATTTCAACAGAGCAAACAGCAAAATCTCACTAACCCATCTGATGAACAGATCAGTTCACATGGACGTTTTCTACAGAAGGCATTTCTACATGTCCAGGAGATGAATTAAGTGCCATACTTACACCTACATAATGAAGAATTAGTTTTCCACCCCTCCCCATCAATAGAAACCACATACTTCTTCAGAGAAAGTGTTATGAGGATGTCTAATGTTCCTCTTCAGCTCCACCTCCTAAAAAAATTGACCTAGTCCTTCTCAAAAAAGTGTCAGACCCACTCATACTGAAAAAGCACCTCTGCAATCTTTAGAGTTTGCAAATCTGAATATATAAATGGGCTACAGCAAAGAGACAAAAATACTACAATGGCTTCAGCTTGGACCAACAAAACCATTAAGATAATACTGCCTGCTTTTTAAAACAGACCCTATCCTATTTTGTCTCCCTTAAGTCAAGAAATAGAAATTGCTCTCACCCAATTATACAACCCCTTTAGAGACACAACAGAATTCGGTATCATCAAAGGCGACAATATCATGCCTTTGCATTTGGCTGGAAAAAAACTGGCACCAGTTTCAGCATGCAGATTAGCAAGACCTTGGAAAGGATCCCATTGGGAGAGGAGCACTCCCTGGTGCCCCAGGGACAGGGCTTATGATGGATTTGAGCCAGGTTCCTGGAATGCAAGCCTATAAAGGCATCTCTGACAATCCCCCTTCTTTTATTTCTGCAAGTGATGCACTTTACTATCACATACAGGAAACAACCAACCATGGGTACTGAAGAAGAGCTCCCCACATCTACAGTCTCAGGTGAGTTCTGAGCAAATACAATAGTTTCAGTTCACTTTTTCTTCTATAGATGACAAAGAGCTCATGAACTCAAAGAGTTCAAGTGGCTTCAGGCTTAACCAAAAAGAATTCTCAGCCAGGAAACACCTGAGGCATCCAGACAGATTCCTACATACTAGAAGTCAAGCCAAGAGAAAAGTCAGATGGAGCAGAACTCACAGGAAGTAATGCTGAGAAATAGTTCTGGGAGTCCAGGTTTGCATCCAGCTGCTGCAGTGGGAACTCCAGGATCACTTTACTGAGCACCTGCATCATCTCCTTCAGGCCAATGTTATATGCATACCTGCAATGAAAAAAGGCAACCCCCCCCAACACTTCACACTATCTGATCTCTGCAGACCATGTCTCTTCATAGAGATACAGCAAAAGGTTTAATTTTCATCTTCCAGACTTGTTTTTTGTTTGTTTGTGTTTCCAAATATTCAGGCAGTAAAACCACGTTGGGCTGCATCAGGCCCTGCAGAGGGCCAAAAATCCTAAAAATCTGGTACCACAGTGGAAAAAGCTGCTGCACAGAAAGCACCCTCACATTTATGAGAGTACTGTACAAAAATTATTGCACAGGAGAAGAGAAACAGGTTTGTATTTGAGAAATAGTAGGTAAAACGCACTCTGATTACATGTTCTAGACTTGCTGCTGTAAAAACAGTGGACAACCCACACCACAGCAGAGCCCCAGCTGCAGGCAGCTAGTTGAATGTTACAAGGTACAAAGCAGAAGCCCCTGCATGAACTTACAGGTAGTTTGTGCCAAGAAGTGGCTTGCTCTTTTCAGTCCACAGTTACTTAATAGCAATTCAATCTCTCACTACAGAATTCAGGCAGAAGAAACCTAACCACTAAGGACGCTATAGATGCAGCTGGCACTTTCCATCAACTCCTGTCGGCATTCAGTCATGATCTCTAATCTGCATTTCCCATGCTCTATACTGATGAAACTGATGTTTTAACAATCACATATGCACATTCACATGGTTGCTCCTCTTTTTTCTAGATCCACTGTCAAACCCAACTGTTCAGCATAAGGGACAGCATCCCTAAGGAAATACTCACTTGAGGGAGTTGATTTCCAGGACCAGGTTGTCACAGGAAATGTTTTCTTCTTCACCCCTCTGTAATGTACCCAGAACCTCATTCTGGAAAACTAATAAAAGAAAGAACAGGCAGTTAGACATGAGAGGGGAAAGCACAGATTCTTCAAACTGTTCATTACTGAAGAAACTATGCCGTTAAAGGAAGCATTCTGACACAAATGTCTATGTGTTCTCTCTAACCTGGCACAAACCCACATCAACTATAAACAGTTGAATATAATTCACATAGAGAAAACCTACTAGATATCATTGATCTATCCACACAAACCACTGCAAAGCTATCTACCTCTGCAACTTTTTAGAGCATACTTTCTATTGCACTTTCACTATCTAGCCTTACCTATTCAGAAAAACTTCATCTTCCCCTAAAGATGTGAATTCAAACCTAATATTTATTTGTTCAATTTCCTTTGGGGAGATACTTTAATGTGAAGAGGGCTTTTAGTCCCATTTTGGCTTCAGCCCTCTCAAATCCAGAGTAACCTTAACAAAACAGAAAACCAAAACATACCTGCCAAAAGAGGCAGCTCCTACAAGGACATTTAATTCTCCAGCATGATTACAGCACTGAGCTGTCCACACAGGGCAACTCTGCTGGAACTTCACACATTTCTGAGTTTAGGCAATGACGGTGCCATTTAAACAGGTAACTCAGGGAGGTCACTTTTGTGAAGGCCCAGTGATGAGGAGTGAGAAAGATGAAGGCACTTTGTCTAGTTCCTCATCCATGCCTACCTTGGGTTAACACACAGCAATACAGGGAGAATTTAAAAAAAATAAATAAATTTGTAGAAAATGCAGGAAGTGCGATCAGAAAAAAAAAATGTATTATAGATATGCACAAGTTTTGCCATATACCTAAGAAAGCAGCACAAATCTCACCGTCACTGCATTATATGCAAGCTCACCATACTTCTTAAGAGCCCATCTCTCACCTTTGATGTCATCTAGCTGAGGGGATGCTGCCCAGCTATCCAGCTCCTCAGAGCCCATGCTCAGGTCACTGTCTGATTCACTCTCTTCCTCTGAATGCAGAGCTGGGCCTGACGAAGGAGAGAAGATGCAGCAATCAACACTCAAAAGCTGCATAATGAACTAGGTGTTTTAGAGACATCCCAACCAAGTCAGCAACTATCTGTCCTTGCATGGAAGCTTCTACTTATAGGTCCACGTGATTAGATTTGCTGCAGAAGGAATACTATGGCTGCCACCAGGATAATGGGACTTTTAAAAATATGCAGGCAGACAACAAAGCACCCGGACAGGAGCAAATGCATTCTGAGCAGGCTGCTGACTCATGATGGAGCAATGTCAGCAGATGCTGTCACTAGCAGGAAGAAAGCCAGCAGTACCTAGAATAGCCAAAGCATATTCCCCTCTAAGGGAGGGTGCACCACTCACTGCACAGACAGAGCTGCGTGTTAGTGTATAATAAAAACATCCACAGAGCACAGGAAGAGAGAGAATCTGGTCCACCATCTGCTTTCAGCTCTCAACTTGCCTCCATGCACATATATCTGAAGTCAGACTGCTTCACAAAGCCCAGGTCTTACTCTAGACAAAGTTATCAGAATCCCACTCAGCCAGTTTCCCTGACACAGGTTTGTCTATCCATCCTCAGGTGACCATACTACACTTTTCCTCACCCCATAGGCTTTGTCTCTGCTCTTCTTCATCCTCTTCATCCTTGTCATCCGCTTTCCAGAGATAGCCTCTGCCCTCTGAGCCTATATCCTTTTTATTGTAACCTGAAAAAGAAACAGATTAGGAGGTAGATGTACCAGATCTGCTTACAGGCAAAGCTGAAACAGACTGGTATAACTTGCACATTAGTGCCCCTTACATATCCTTCATCAGGAAGGAGCTGGAATCCCTGCAGATGCATATGGATTTCAGATTTTATCTTCTCACTTGCCTTGACAAGTGACTGACTTACTCCTCCCTACAGCAGCGACATTGAGCTGCCCATGTTTAGATCTCTTGACAAATCCAGACTGGTAGAAACAGTATTTCACAAGGACAAAGTCCTTGGACACAGTCCAGGTACAAGGACATAGATGTTGCAACCTGCGTTGAACTGAACATCCCTTCCAGCTTCAGCTTTTATCTCCTACAAAGCTCCTACTCTTGGGGAAAAAAAAAAAAACCAACAAAACAAACAAACAGTTAAGTCTCCAAAGATTTTAATACTGCGGTACTGAGGTACACCTCATTGTCCAACTTCAGCTGAACATCCTTGCTTGCCCTACTGAAAACACACATTGTTCAAACTGTATGCAGCACAAATCTCCAGCCTGGCACTGCAGAATCTAGAATGGGGGAGGGAAAGAGCCCAAACGATCATCGAAGGCAAAGCCCTCTGCATAGCCTGACTGCACGGAGCTAGAGGTTCTCATACCTTTTAGTTTCACTTTGCTTTCCTCCTTGTTAACACCAGAATCGTCACTGAACTGGTCATCATCCTCTTCCTCCTCATCTGGTGGGTGCAGAGAGATCACTGTACCCTCAGAAAGAGTGATGCCAGGACCTACTACTACCTGCAAATATATGTAACATATTTTAATGAAGAAATATGCTGATTGCCCCCTCAGATCTCCACCAGCAGGGACAACAGCTGCTCCAGACAAGCTGTATACTAACAAGTATAACTGAAGACGTCAGTACTGCTAAATCACATACCATACTACCCTAGCCAAACAAAAGGAAGGAAAAGGTGGGAGCAGTATCTATCCCCCACCTCTGCAATAAAGGCCTGTAGCAGCCCTGTATTCTGGTATGGTCTAGTGTAAGTCTAGTAACTGCCAAGAAAGGCAGAAAGCAGGAAAAACATAAATAGAGCTTACCTGAGAAGAGAGGACACAGTGAGGCTTCAGCTTTACTTTCTCCTTCACTTCAGCTTCATCACAGATAACAGAATGGCAGATCTCCACGTTATCTGCTATGTGTACTTTGTCCCAGAGAAAAGCTCCATCCAAAGTGACTTTATCACCTGTTACACATCACCAAGCACAAATACAGTGAGCAAGGAGGTTGCTGCTCTTCCAAACTGCTGAGTCCACTAGAAAGTATCTTACTGAAAACCAATGCCCTTGATGCGTGATGGATGTTAGATGAAAGCTGAAAATTTTCTTAGGGGCTTATGGCCACTACTTATCCAAAGCTAAGATTTGTTTGTTCTCTACAAAGACTTCAGTTTACAGTAACAACTGACATGTTGGTTTTGCCCAAATACAGCTAAATCACATAAAAAGTCCAGCCAAAACTAGGAAGCAGTACCAGGCAGCTCACAAAACCAGGGACAGGTATCCCTCATTTGTAGGATATTGGGGGGCAATAACCTCAGATCAGTAAAGGCTACACATTCTCTACTGCTGAAACAACTTGTCCGCATTAAGTGCCTTCCACCTTTCAGCACTGTTATGGTACCTGAGAACTTTAGCCTATTTCCTCTGCTGCAAAATCAAGTTCTTCTCCTTCCTTACCATAAGAACTCAATCGGTACCCACCTATCATCCTCTCTGAATAAATGCACTTTAAAAACCAAATCCCAACAAACTGTGCCCTTTCCT
Source organism: Agapornis roseicollis (assembly GCA_002631895.1). Classification (NCBI taxonomy): domain Eukaryota; kingdom Metazoa; phylum Chordata; class Aves; order Psittaciformes; family Psittacidae; genus Agapornis; species Agapornis roseicollis. The sequence goes on from NDXB01006909.1 coordinate 50,185, forward strand.
GGCAAGGCTTCATGCTCCCCATTGTTATACTCACCTATCCTACAGTTCAGCCCTATAACGCTGTTTGTTATGGAGCAGTTGCTGCCAACGACTGTTCCCTGCCCAATGAGTACGTTCTCTTTCAACACGCTGCCTTGGCCCAGGCTAACATCGACTCCTCGGTAAATGTTGTGTTTAGAATGGGTATAACTCTGATTCTTGTCATCAGTGAAGTTCATCTCTGGAGTCAAAGGATAAACCCAGCGCCGGATGATGTCAGAGCATACAGCTTCGTACATTAGTAAGTTGCATATATGGGCACCATACTCTTCTGTTGTTACATGCATATGGATCTGATTCCCCAGGACCTGGGAGACAGGCAGGAGCACATCAGAAGATTCTCTAACATGAGGCAATGGGATCTGCCTGGTAACAACCCTCTCCTTACCTCCTCATTCACCAACAGACCACGCACAAAGTCATCCCGTGTCTGGTAGTCAAAATTGTCTGTGAACAGCTCAGCCACCTGCCAGGAATGAAATATAAGGAAATCATATACTTAGCAGAAAATATTGCCAGGGAAGCCAGATAATTAATGGCTATCCGGTGGTTCTCAAAGAGCTGAGTTATACAGTATAGGAAAGTGATGCTCTTGCCTTGAATAAAGCTTTGATTCCTTCGGCTAGGAGTGTTGACTTTCCCATCTCCTCCTCCTAATGGAGACTATGGACAGACTCTGGTTTACAGAAGGGGCAAAACACTGCATTTTCAAGCAATCTGCCCAGCCTCACTTTTCAGTTTCATTCCCAAAGGAAGACTGCAGACCAACTTTTTCAGACGTGCAAGAGACATTAGCAAGCCTAGGCTGGAATAACCCTGAATGTTACCAGCTTGCAAGTAGTGACATTTTTCCACAGTACAGCCATCACCTCTGCTCCACAGATGTTACTATGCTCAAAGTGAATTCATGTATTTTCCAGAACAGGTTCATCCTATGCCAAATCAGCCAGTGTACTGATGCATTCACTGCCTAGTTCTGCCTGAGCTCGGGCTGTGGACACCAGATACAGACTGAGCATCCAGACAACCTGCAGAGCAGTGCTACATGATCGCTCAGGCTTTCTGTTCAGACACTGATCATAGCTAGAAGTTCTGATTTCCAAACCTATTACCCTCACACCACATGCACTCCCTGCACACCAGTTGAACAAAGAGAACAATTCAGATTGAATTTTGGGCCCTCAGATGGGCAGAGCTCACCTGTGGAGAGCAGATGCTGATATGACAATCTAGCAAGTCATGGCGCACCTCAACATTCTCAATTGAGTTCTGGAACAGACTCTGAAAGAGGAAAAAAATCAGATGATCTGAGTGCCTTATGCAGTACTGAACCCCAAAAACCTTCTATAAGCCAGAGACAGTACTGACTGAATTCGGTACTAGCTGAAGTTCTGAAGATCACAAAAATCTATACTGAGACCTTAGCTTAGCAGGCACAGCCTGGTCGTACACAGAGCTGTGTGTCAGCCAGCAGAGACTGCCCTTGTCCTTACATAGCGCAGCATTCCAAGAAACAGCTTGTACTTCAAACAATCATTTTCCCCCAGGAGGCTCCTGGCAATATTCATAGCTTCCATACCCACTGTGGATTTTTACAGCTGTGGCTTGCTTTTCTGTTGTTGATGGTTTTTATTTGTCTTGGGTTTCTTACCTTTTTGGTTTCCTACAGAGATTCCTGCTTTCATATAAAGGTAAGAAATAGCCTACTGATTACTGATTTGGGGATGAAAATGCCATATAATCACTGCCTTAGTTTTGAGCTGAAAAAAAGGTCCACAGGTCTCACTGGAAAAAGTGCCTCCACAGACATCTACAGAGCGTTTACCATATGATTGGGGGAACAGTAGAGGCAGAACTAAGAGGAGGTACTACCCCTTGCACATGCTGCCATTCAACTGCCTGTATCAGGTTCAGTGCTGCTTCAAAATGGTTTGTGTATGATAACGGTATAAGCAACCCAATTTGGGAACCCCTGCAAAAGCACAAATCATTCACCTCCCTTGTTTCACATAGAGAAAAGAAACTAAATAAATGCAAGAACTGAACTGTAAGAAATACGTTTGCCCCATCTTCAAACTCTGAAATGAGCCCCAAATATGTGTCCCGCACAATTTCATCAAGCCTCAAATAATGGTTAAAAGAAAAAAAAAAAAGCCAGTTTACCGAGAGTTACTTCCTACCACCTGCTCCTGCAACAGAAGCAGCAAGCACAGCTCCCCAGCCCTCACTCAAGTAGGAAACTCCTCCCTGGAGTAGGCTGCTTCATTACCACAGCCCTTTTCCACCCATTCGGTTCCAGACATACCATAGGAAAACGGAATCGTTTAAGCCCCTGGGTTCTCTGGTAGTGAAGGACACGATTTGTTGCACTGTCCATAGCAATAATAATGTCATCCTCTTTGCACCGGGCATGGTGACCAGGTGAAGACTCCTTGAATATCATCGTCATCACAGAAATGTTCTTTGCCATCTTACGACGCAACCTGAAACAGAAGGGCAGAATTTTAAAATCACTCTTCACAATGTTATTGCCCAGAGCCTCAGTAGACCAGACAAGCATACACTCTTTCTACACCTACTTGTGCTCTTCCAGAGCTTTGGATATATTGAAATTGGACACCACATCTCCAGTGATGAGAATGAAGTCAGAACGAACAAGGGATTTGGCATCAACATCTCGCAGCACATCACCAAGGGAGCGGTACAGGTCAGAAGTGACAAAGCGCACCGTGTTGGGAGAGGTGTGGCGGCACCACTTGGATTTTCTGGAAGAGGAAAAACACGTTAGGGAAGCGTAAAAAGGATATTCCTGTAGAGAACACACTAGGATACAGTGCCCCAGTGCGCATGACACCTGTAAGCGAATGCAAGGAGAATCCTATTACAATGACCCCACTATCGACAGGCTTGGGTATGCTCATTTGCCCGCAGCAGGTAACTGAAGAGGGTTAGACCTCAAGACTGTAGCTTATGAAAACTCAGGAAACCCAATTCCACTTTGAGCTACATTTTGACAAAGGATAAGGAAAAGATACACACAACCCAAACTTTTTTTATTGGAAAGCAGTACCTCAGGCAGGGAAAAGATGACATGCTGCAGGTTTCTCTTGAGCCTGCAAACCTGCAGCATACAGACACAAAGGTGCTGCAAGAGCTGTTTCCATATGCTGCATGGCATTCCAAGACAGGGCATAACACAAAGGGTGATACTCTGATCTAAATGGCTTCCCATAGGAAACCCCTGCTTTTAGACAAGAAAAGTTAAATGCCAATGTAAATGCAGTCCCAAAGCACTCAATTCGTTTAATACACTGCACAACCACACTCCTTCACAAGAGGAATGGTCTTTTTTGACGTATGCTAGGAGCCAACTGGTGAAAGGGAATCTTTTGCACACGGTTTTCATCAGAAGAACCAGCAAGACTCGAAGGTCTTGTTGTAGGACAGAAGAATCCTTTCTATAATGAAGCTAAAAAGAATAGATTCTTACTGTAAATGCTCTTTTATCTCAGCTGATTTCCAACAGCAGAAAACAAAGGTTTCTTCCACTCCAGTTGCTGTTAGGAACTCCAAGGTATAGTCAATCATGGCCACATTTGCCATAGGTAAAAGTGCCTAAAATAAACCAAACCAAAACCAAAGATATAGAAAACTGAACAAACACTCTTATACCTCAACATCAGCACTGCTAGGGGGGAGAAGAAATAAATCCCAGAGTGCTGATTCCCTGACTCAGGCCTTAACTGCTTCAAGAAAAACCTGTCAGACGTGAGTGAAGAAGCCACAGGAATGTGAGTGTCCAAAATTAAACAAGAGGAAAAAAGAATCCAACCTATAGTGAAGTGAGTTTTCTCTTGAGATTCAAGCCACGCTTTTAAGCTCAGTTACTGATTCACAGCTGAGTGATCTCATACTATTCTTTAATTCATTTTTGGTGCTGTTGTGTTTCAAGCCTGCGCTCGCGTGTATAACTATGACTACCACAAACATCAAATCAGCAAACAAGGTAAGATACTTGTTCAGACCTAAGTGCTCCAGAAGTGCTGTTTCTTTTAACATACAGCCTTTCTGATCGGAATAATTAAAGTGCCTTCACCATCATTTTTCCTGGCCATATTCTTTTACCCATTATTGCTTGCAAGGACAGGGATTTTGTTTCTTTTCCCTGTCCAAACCCACTACCACTCCTGTATCTGCAACAGATGAAAAGCAAACAGCAGTTTGCCCTGCCATATGGAAAAGCACACAGCACCAATACAGCAATTAGATCCTCGCTGCCTCTCCAGCAGGGAATATAAACTCTCACAAGCGAGAAGAACTGGCCAAAGGCTTCCACAGCATAGGGGAAGGCAGGAAAAGCTGTTGCAATGGGGACAGCCTGAGCCCCGGGCAGATGCTGGCACCCAGGAGCACTCCAGAACCTACCAAGGGCGGCTGGAGGTACCTCACCTTCTCCCAGCCCAGCCCAGGGCTCTTACAGCAGGAAACACCACAACTGTGGGCTTCACCATGACCACCAGCTAACATTTTGTTTTTTCATTTGAACACAGAATGGTTTAGGTTGGAAAGGACCTTAAAGCTCAACGCGTTCCAACCCCCTGCCACGTGCAGGGACACCTTCCACTAGACCAGGTTGCTCAAAGCCCTGTCCAACCTGGCCTTGAACATTGCCATGGACAGGACAGCCATAGCTTCTAGGGACAACCTGTGCTAATGTCTCATCGCTCTCAAAGGGAAGAAATCCTTCCTAATGTCTAATACAAATCTCCCCTCTAAAGCCATTTTAAAGCCNCCATGGACAGGACAGCCATAGCTTCTAGGGACAACCTGTGCTAATGTCTCATCGCTCTCAAAGGGAAGAAATCCTTCCTAATGTCTAATACAAATCTCCCCTCTAAAGCCATTTTAAAGCCATTCCCCCTTCTCCTATCCCCAAATGCCCTTATAAAACGCCCCATCCCGGATTTCTTGTAGGCCCCCCTGAGGTACTGGAAGCTGCTCCAAGGTCTCCCGGAGCTTTCTGTTCTCCCAGGTAGACCGGGACAGGCGGCCCGGAGGTACCCGGCCCAGAGGAAGCAGCGGCAGGCAAGGGGGATTTCTCACTCGCGGCCGGTCTTTGGAGATGGGGAAGAAGCGGCGGTTGAAGCTGTCCGCGACCAGCACTGCCTGAAGCGGCGGCGGCGGCTCCTCTTGTGGGTCGGGCCCGCGGGACCCCCCGGTACCAGCCCCACGCCCCGCCGTGCCGCGGGCCGCCATCTCCTCACGCTGCCTCAGCTCCCACCTTCCGCTTCCGGGGCTGCGCCGGAAACGTCGACGGGAGCTCGGTGGGGACAGAAGAGTGTGGTGCGGCGGCGTGTGTTCGCCTTGCTCGAGCACCCAGGGGTGCGGTGGAGCCCGGCCAGCGGAGCAGGGCAGGACTTGCTGGGGCTCTGCTGCTTTGCGTGAGGCAGCCTAGCAGAGCGCCGGCCCCGGGGAGGGCTCCAGGAGCGACTCGATGCCTCCCTGGCATCTCAGCCCATGCGTCAGTACTGGCGTGAAGATGCGCCATTGCCACAAGGAGCCAGCCGCTGGCCGCCATGCCTGCGCCTCAGGAGCGGCGGTTTCATCCCCATGTCCCGCGGAGTCAGAGGGTAGAGGGCAGAGCAGCTCTCCTTGCCGTTACAGGGCACGGCCGGGTCCCAGCTCAGGCATTTCCCAGAGGAGCTCTGGGTGTATGCAATACTTCGGTGCAATCCCGGCCATTTCCAGTTCTGGAAGCAGTTACATTTTCTTGATACGTTTCCTAGCCCTGATGTGGTTTTGTGCTGCATTTCCAGATGTCCAGTTGCTGTTCCTGCGAACGGCAGCCTTGCTGTGAACCAGCCCTTCAGTACTCACACCTTCTGTCAAGGACTCACCCCCTGAAGCCACAGCCCCTGAGGGACCTCTCAGAGACCCTTCCAGTGAGGAGGGGAGGAAAGAAGATGTGTTTTCTGGGGTGAGGATGGCGTTTGTCTTCTCCCCAGCTTAGTGAGGTGGCTCCTGCTCGGGTGCTGCAGGTGGTGGTGTCTCTACTGAGACGCTCTCAGCTTGGTGGATCCTGTTCCCTGCAGCCACCTCTGCCTCAGCCCAGGCTCTGCCCTCAGGCAGGTCTGGGTGTCCCTCCTGATGTGCTTCAGTATTGGCCTGGCCCTCAGAAGCGGACTGACATAAGCTTGCCCTCGGCTGAATCCCTCCTCTCCAGTGCTGCGGTCCCTCTTACCTGGCACAGCTCACACAGCACTGCTGCCTGCTCATGTTTCATCAAGAGAAAGATGTGTGATAGCCTAAGCATTCAAATCTGGAAAACAGGCTGAGAGACTTCCCCAGGGAACTCCTAAGTGGCTGGCAGCGGGAGGGTTATGGAGAGCTCCAGGCCAGGCGACTGGAGGACCCTTACCAGCACTGGGGGCTGCAGGACCTGGTGCTCACTGCCATGCTCCATCTTTATGCTTCTGCCCCTCTCATCGTGGACAGGCATTCACAGCCCCTGCTTTGTCACCTCACCACCCTCTCTTGGATTCTTGTCCCTTGCTCCCCATAACCTGACCCCCTGTGTCATCCTGCCCTGGTCCTTGCTGCTCTCATCTGTAGCAACTCTGCACCTACTCACTGGCTGACCAAGTAACCGCTGGCTGATTCAAGTAATTCATACACACAGTTCAACTGCAATCTGAGAAAGAAACACAGGGCGCTTGCACCTCTGCCTCTGAGGTAGGGCCCTTCCCCAGGATGAAAAACGGTATGCGCTTGCCAACCCAAGGCACATAGTATGGCGTTTCCATCCTGGCGAGGGAGGAAGTTAAGGGAGGCACTATTCAATCACAGACCTACAGTACTGTCCCAGTGTCATGGGCAGCCTGTACAGCCCCTGTGGAAGTGCTGAGGGGTCTTTGGTGAGGGGGAGAAGGGTATAATTTGCAACATGCAGTATTCCTTTTTACTATTTGAATTGCGGGTTCAGGACTGACACAGGAGAGAACAAAGTCTCCTCTGTCTCCTGAAGGACTCTGCAGCATCGGGTATTCCCTGAAATTTCCCTTCCCAGTTAAAATGTTCAGGCATTACTTATGTGGTGCTGTCTGCACCAATAGCTTGTGACTGAGCCCTTGCTGTGCTGTACCTCACAGCTGAGTTGCTTGACCTTAGCTAGTGGTTTGGAATAAAGCAGCAAGGATGGACACAGTGAGAAAACAGAAATGAGCTGCCCTAAGAAAATAAATCATCCTCATCCTTTTCAAAAATAGGTATCCGCATACCCTTGGGAATCTTGCTGCCTTGGCAAAGAAGCTAACCCCAGAACAAAAGCTCCCAGATGGTTTCAGCCCAGGGGTTACAGATTGAGGAATGATCCAAGAGGTGGATTTGTCATTGCCTGAGGGCAGGACAGCATCTTCCTTCCTGCCTACATAGCACTAAGTGCATAAACAGCATCAGAAATCAGGTCTGATCCAGCGTGCACAGCCACTGCCCATGTCGAGACCAACCGTGGCACACAGAGCTCAAGAGGAGAGCCAGCAGATTATCTGGCTAATTACATCCTGTTCTCTCCAAATGAAGCGAGTTTCCAAGATGTTGCCCTGGTAAATTGGCAAGAGCAGGGGAAGACAAATCAAGGTAATTGATAATGAACTGAACTCAGAATCAGCCTGATAAATATTCCTTGGGCTTCAGACACACTTCTCTTTGGTTGCACAGGGGATTTGTAGGTGAGTAGCATCCAGGGCAAACATTTTTTGAAAGCAACGTAATTCCAGGAGAGCTTTTAAAATTTGTATCAGCTCAAGAAAATTGAAATGAAGCTGGACTGGGTTAGACTGGAGGTGCATCAATCCCACTAGACCACAGTGGCTGAGCAGGGGGGTGGGAAGACCAATAAATACACTGTGGCTTTTCCTTACTCCCTCATCCTTGGGTATCCCTGAACAGAGAATCATGTAGCAGCATCTACCAGCTCTGGGAATGATGAGTGTGGTGGGGATCCTCTGCTTTCTAAGGCATCCTCCTGGTCCCTGTTCCTACATTTTTAACACTTCTCTCTTTTCTGTTTGTTGTCCCCTGTAAGCATTTGGTTACTCCCTGGTTTTCCTCGCTGTGTAGATAATGGCTCATGAGGGATTACTAAGCCTTGGCAGGCATCTCCAGATTTGCTCCAATTTTTGGTGCAGAGTGTTTGGGCTCAGGGGGCTGTCCTGAACTACCTAGCATGGCTGATGTGCACTTGTCAGGGGCAGAGAAGGCTCTGCCTGCCCCTGGTAGAAGGGGTAGGCAACAGCCAGATTGTGCTTACATGGTCCAGCCCTCCTACATGCCTGAACGGCTCTGTGCCTGATGTAAGATTTGCCTGAGCACTGAACTCCTTTTATCCTGCAGATAAAAAGAAAACTGCAGACCACAAGTCAGCAAACATGAAAGCCAGGCAGACTCTGCATCCTGACCATTCCATATCACTCCCTCCCACACCCTGGGCTTTGGCCAAACTGAAAGCAGGAACACTGACTCATAGGCTATTCCTCCACTCTGCTCATTTGAGCCTCTCCTGTCCTCCTCAGCAGAGGGTTTCTGGCAGATGAACTGCTGAGCTTCCTTCGCTTTGGCATCCTGCTGCTTCTGGGTTGGCAGCCTTGAGAAGGGGAGACAAAAACAATAGGCCACCCTGTCTGCATACCCTTGGGTTTCCACCTGCCCTGGGGTGCTACTTGCAGGACCCTCTGGTGTTCCTTTCCACCAGTGAGATGCTGAGCACAGCATCATTCACCTGCTGTCAGGAAGGAGGCATTGCTGCTGCCTGGGCTCTGGGCTACCCTGTAGCACAGCTGCCGTGGGTTTCATGTTGCCCCCATGTTAGATGGGAAGTGCAATGCGACAGGCAGCTGCTGCACCATCACTTCCTCAGATACCAAAATAGAGAGATGAGGCAGGAGGGGAGTATGGGTGTTCCACTACAAGGAGCAGAGCATTCATAGAATAGAGTGCAGCAGTAGGGTGTGCTGGAGGATGCTTATCCCATGCTGCTGGGTACCACGTAGGTATGCCAAGTTGAGCAGGTTCTTGTGGGTGGTCTTCTGCAGGGACAGCCCCACTTCTTAGAGAAGGGTCATCTATGTGACCACCACTGACCACCCCTGCCTGGAGCTCAGGCACATGAAATGAGAGGAGAGGCAGGGAAAGCACAGCTAAGCCTACAGTAAGCTTCTCTCTAATTTACTTCTTCCTCAGGGCTTTTCCTGACCCAGGTTCTTTCCTCACAGACACAGATTGGACTGTAGGCTATACTGCCCTGGATATTTTAGCTGAGTTTCTGACCCCTAACAAGCCTTGCTCCAGTTTCTCCCCCTTGTGATGGTTTTATTCTCTTCCTATGACCTCAGCAAGCAATGGCTACTTCCAGACTCCTCAAGTAGCTCTTGGATAAAGTCTGTGTGATGGGATGCACCTTTCAAGACATTGCTTCCATCATCTCTCACCAGCTGCTTTCCCAAGGAGAAACACCAGGCCTAGAGCAATGGTGACCATGTCCAGCTAACAGACATGGTCTTGCCCAGGTAACCACCACCCAGATCCAAGGGCATGATTGTGCTGCTCTTCGGCTATTGCTGCTAATGCTCTGGCTCCATCCTTTGCTGATTCATCTCTCTGGTCATTTTCAGAGACTGATGAGGCTTTTGGCATGGCAGGCACAGGCTCTTCAGTCAGCTCAGTCAGCTCCCTGCTGAGGGGTGGAAATGAGTCAGTGGTCATCGGGGTTTGACATGTGCTCCAGCCCCTGAGGAAGGCAGCCTCTGGAGGCAGCCACCCTGCATGACCTCAGAAGCTGCTCAAGGCTAAGAAGCAAAACACAGTTCCCATCAGGGACAGTGGTGAAGCAGGGATCCAGCACTCGAGTTATGTGGGGACTGCGTGAGCATAAGCATGCAGGAGAGAATTTTCTCCCTAAACAAGGCTCATGAGTCTGATACTTCCTTTGCCCTTTCTATGTTCCTTATTCACACACAACTTTTTGCAACACTGCTACACTGGTAACACCTCCCTCTCTGGGACTCCTCACCTTCAAAGCTGACATTAGTCCAGGATCTACCCCCAGTTTTGCACTCCCATTTGGCCCAGCACTGAGCCATGTGAAATGAGATGGTGACCTACAAGCAGATTTTTTTCCCAGGTGCACAAGGGAGGGGGTAGCTCCTGTTTTCCCAGCTAACTCTTTCAGCTTTGATCCATGTAGATTCCTGTAGCAGAAGATGCTGGGAATGACCCTTCCCAAGCAGGTATAAGGGTTGCCCTTATATGCAATTTGCATTTCAGTAAAAATGGTGTCTACAGGAAGGGATGAGTGGACTGAGACAGAGAGAAAAAGATGTCTCCTTTGGCAAGAAAAAGGGATGAGCAAGATATGGGGCTGCATAACCACAGCCTTGGAACTGTGGGGATGGGCAGGAAAATGCCATGATGCAGAGGGTTACAGGGACAGCACCTGGTGTCACCTGCATCATGAGAAGGGAACCCAGGGCTGCTAGGGGCAAGGAGGGAATTCCCAGGCTCTGGACAGCCAGCAAAATTACTCAGGAGAAGGATGACTGGCCACTCTGACCCAGAGCCTCATTTCCAGAGCTCCCTGGCTGTCTCCAGCCCATCCCTTCACTCCCTTCCACCTGAGGGCCTTATGCCACCAACACAGAGCAGCCACCAGCAGGAATTGTTGCTCTGTTCCTGCTCTCTTGCTCCAAGATGGGGCTGCTCTCCTCTCTTGTGTGAGGGCAGAGGGCAGGGTTATTCCTCATCCCTCATTTTGGCCAGGGGAGGAAAAGGGCTCTTGCAGCATCCCCTCCTGGAGCAGTCCCAACTCTGTCTGGAGGAGAGGCTGAAGGAGGAGTTGTCCATCTGCTGGCAGAACCATCATTTCAGGAAGGAGGTAGCCCTGCTTCCCACCGCCTGATCTGCCAGAAGCTTTGATCAAGACACAGCTATCTGTGCTCTGATCACTGCCTTTCCTGCAAGAGCCCTGTTCAGAGAAGAGGGCACATTTCCTTCAACTATTCCTTTCCTGTGAGCCTGGAGATCCACAGGAGAGGCCCATTTATCAGAGCTCTCAGCCCAAAGTGCCCCACATTCCAGGGACGGCTGGGAACTGAGTGATACTCAGTAGCTGTGTCATTTCAAGGATCCTTCAGTTGCTCATGCATCCAGAGTTTTATTTTAAAAAAGCTTTGTCTTGGGGCTGCCTTCAGATCTAATTAATAAAGAGAGAATGGGAACTTTCTCAGGGGAACATCAAAGCTGGTGGGATATCACATTATCTTGACAGATGTTGTACACTATAGATCTGGTTACTGAACTTATGTTTCCCATGGACTCACTCCAACTCTTCTTCTAATTTGTCAGGGATATATTTCAAACTTTATGTGCACATGGTTGCAGAAAAGTAGAAGGAAGTAACTGATTAATGACCTTTTTCCTGATAGTGAGATATGCTGGTTCCAGCTGTAATAGATACCAAACAAAAGGTAATATACTGGAAACCAGAAAAAATTGAAGTCTCTTGGATTACAGGCTCATTTTCCTGTTTCTTCCAAGTCAGAGTAATTCATAATGTTATAGTGCAATGTGCTAAGCCATGTGATGAGGGTCTATACCTAAGATATGCTGAGGAATTCATCATAGTGCTCCTACTGCTTTATTGTCACATCAGTGGGAGTCTTAGGTGCAGGCAATAGAGATACCTTGTCCCTGGGAGCAGCTTCCCAGACTGTGGTGGTTAGGGCATGGTGACTGGAAGATTTCGTGCTGTACGGAAAGATAAGACCACTCTCCTGGGCATCAAATAACAGCTAGCTCATGATGTAAGCAGACGGAGGTGACATTGTAAACTCAGGACTATAAAATGCTGTGTTTTTCACAAATAAACGCCATTTGCCTTCCACCACATTGGTGCCTGAGTGCTAATGGACCGAACGACCTGAGATGTGGTTGTTGAGTCATTACTGAACCAGGTCGTCACGCCTCAGCAAAGGCGACACCAGACTCCACTTGTTTGCAGCACTCTTCTTGGGGTGCTGTCTTGGCTCCCCCAAACAGATATATTATTTCTACTTCTTTTCATCTTCTTGCAATCAACCACACTCTGAAGCACTGGTGACACCACCAATCACATGGTTTGATACCTGCCACCTTCTAGTTATCAAACTTGTTCCTTGCTTGATGCAGCCACCTGAACTGAAATGAAATTACTATCTCCATGAGGCTAATATTGGCCTGCTCCCCACTCAGGCAGCTACTGACCTAACCAAGAGATGCATGCTGCCAGAAAACAGCTGGAGTCCTCTGGGGCTCTGTCCCCATCACAGGACCACTACTTCCAAAGAGGGACTCCAGGCATGGCTGCAGTGCCAGTACTATATATGGGAATAAACACTCTTAGCAGGATTGTAATACTTAGCTTGGATCCTTGACCCTTAGAGGTAACCTGACCACTCTGATCCCTGCAGTGCAGATAACCAAACAACCTCTTGGGCAGAGGCATGTGTCATAGACCTGGATTGGATATCAAAAGGCTGTCCACAATGATGTGAAGCACAAAATAGGACAAAGATAAGCCCAAAGATACCATGACTGGAGTAACTCAGCACTGATAAAAGAAGAGAGTCCAGAGCACACAGCTCTAAATGCACAGGCAGGGCTCAGCTCTCCTTCCAGCAGCTAGACGGCAGAAAGATCATCCCTGCACAGAGACATCACCAGACCTACTCTTACCTATAGGTGATGCAGGTGTTCAGCTAGAAACTTGACCTAAATTGTATCTCTGCCTGCAGTCACAGGACTTCAGTGTGAGCTGATAAATGCCTGCAGTAAAATGTATTTTAAACCATCTCTGTGCACTGGGGAAATAGAAAAGCAACAAACCAACACTGCAAGTTGGACTTAATTCATATCAGGCTGTAGCCATATTAAGTGCACTGCAGAGAGCAGGCCCCAGTTTCTTTGAAGACAGAGGGGGCAGCAACAGGATTCACAAAGACTCTGCAATGCTTGAGCTCATTTTTCCCACCCACATGAAGAGCTGCTGTACTTTCAAAGCAGGAGCAGCTATTGATTGATACATGTGGCTCATTCCAACAGCAAGCTGGGTCTGAACAGGGCATTTTCCATTAGTTCAAACTGGTGGAATCTTTTGGCTTTAAGAGGAAGCCAGATGTTGCTCAGTGATAGGGAGGAACTTTTGTACAGTAATGGATTGAGACCTTGCTCTGGTTTTTATACAGTGACTCTCCTTTGCCTCTGTCACATCATTTCCAGCAGTCACACATTTTTAAGGAGGAGGAAGTGAGCCACAAATTGGCGATGGGATACAGTTGTGGTTACAAAGCAAGCTGGAGCCACCTCAGGAACTGAGAACCATCACGCTGCCCCCATCCTGTTCCCGTAGTCGCACCAGCTGCAATGAGATGTGAGTGTGTGCTGTGGGCACCTGGGCTGAGATCCATCTTACTAGCACTGTGGCTCTAGTGCATCACTCACAGACCAACAATTCCTGAGGGCACATGTGTTCACCCACCATTCACTGTGCCAGTGCCACACAGAACCCTGGGAGGGCTGAGGTTAGCAGTACTAATGGAAAGGAGCGTGGGACTCCCAAGGACACGGAGACCTGGGTATTGTGGTGGCATTGCAGTATAGCTGCTGGTGCTCAGGCAGAGCTTCCCAAGGAGCCAAAAGCAATTACCTCAGCAAAACAAGATGCACACAGAGGGGCTGTCTGAGGAGCACCCAGAAAACCAGTCCTGCTCTTCCTGAGGGGAGAAAACAGGAGACAACAGTATCTACTGCTTTTTCCCCCAGCAACAGAGCAAAGCAAGTCTCCCAAGCCCTGATAATTACTCACTGCTGCCTGAAGTTTCCAACCCCTCACTGCCTGGACACAGAGCTGCTTGCCTTCCCCTGCAAGCCCAAGCAGGAGTCTCCAGAAAACATCTGCTTGTCCCCATCACCCCTGTGTGCAGCAGAGCCAGCCCTGCGTCCTGGCCACCCTGGGAGAGCCCCAGCATCAGCTACAGCAGCGAAGGCTTCCCCTTCTTCGCAGTTTTCAGCTGCACAGTGACAGTCCCAGAGGCCCAAAGCTCTCTGACCTTGGTTGTCCTCATTTGCTTCTAAAACTGGCTGTACACACTGGTGAGCTCCAAAATAGGCATCCCACATGGCCTTTTATTCTGCCACATGGGATTCCAGCCACCTCCAGGGGCTCCCAGCAGTTTTAATTATTTTTATCCCTTTTTTTTGAAGCCCTTTTTGTTCATGCTGTATGTGGTGTTTCCAGTGGGACAGAAAACTCCTCTTCCTGCAGGCTGCTCGCTGAGGCTGGCTCATCCTTGCCACGCACCTTGGAGGGACACCTGGGAGCAAATGCAGGCTGGTGGTTCCCTGGTAGCATGTGCTGAGGGCAGAGGATGCACTGTGGAAGAGCCCAACAGCTTGAGAACACAAGAGAAAACAAAGACCTTGACTCCAATGGTAGTGGCACTCCCTGCAGTGCTGCCTTGCTTATGAACCCACTGCCAGGCACCAGGGAAACATCCTTTGTTCACAGGAGCATGACTGGCACAGGTGTGAGGTACGTAATGATCAGCTGAGCTATGTCAACAAGCATCTCTGCAGAGGATGGGAGCAAATGGTGAGAGAGCTAATGGCACCCATAGACCATGTCCTGGGGGAGTATAGAGCAGCAGAGGAAGGATGGATGTCATAGCATCACCGAGGCCTTGGATGGATGCTGACATAAATCACTTCACAATGGAAATGGGGAGGGTTTGAGGGAAGGGAGGGAAGACACTGTCACTGGCAAACTCATCTTCTGCCAGAAGATCGAAGACGTGGTTCTTGTCCATGTCTGATGTGCACCTTATGAACCAGGAGCTTCTCAGAGGAGTTGCAGCATTATGGGTGCTGGCAGGGAGAGCATCAGGAGGGACCACATTGCATATGTATATGGGGCTGTCACAGCTGCATCCACACATTGTTTTTCCACTGTACATCCTAATGGTGAGCAGCCACATAAGCAGCCAGCTGTAAAAAAACCACATCCCAGTATAGGCAACCAAGTGACCTTGCTGCTCTGCTCCTCTGCTCTTTCCACACAGCTGGAAGCAGTGACACCTTTACCTCCATAAGCCCACAGCTTTGTTTCTGCAGAGGGAGGACAGAACAGAATGGGCCCTGACCTCAGTGGGCTGTTACCGTGTCCCTAGGAGCTGATAGGAAGGTCGTTCTGCCTCATGCCCAGCCTCCACCTCTGGGTTTTGTAAGGTTTAAACCAGTTCCCCTGCCACAGCCTGCATCCGGCATGGGTCTAGCCATGCCTGCTTTGACAACCCAAAGCCAGCTCCAGAGCCTGAACTGAACACACCACTCTGACGTAGCTGTTGTTCTCTCCTTTTGATGTGGCTTGGGGACAGTCCTGAGCAGTTCTCAGGGAGAGGTTAGAGGGGTTTGTTTCCACATGGTTAGTGCTGCAGACTAACCAAAGCCACAACTGCACATCTGAAGACCATGGGTAATGGACAGCTGAAAGGAAGTAACTACCACAGCCAGAGTGGTACAGCTAGGATGAATCCCAGCCTGTTCATGCTCATCCAGACACATCTCCAGCCTTTTTATTGTAGCATTGTTTGGCCTTTTCACTAACGTCATCTAATAACCAGCTGTACAACACAGCCAAGGCTTGAGTTTGCTGTGTCTGTGAGAGCAGGCATGTTCCAGGACCTGTGCTGCCAATTTCTGTCTATTACTCATTAACCGTGGGTGTGGTGCAAGCTGTAGGAACCATACAACTTGTTCCCATGCATAGGTCTGCACTGGCTTCTGGTCTCTGGGCAGTGTCCTTGAATCAGATGATCTTGTTCCCTGAATCATCAGGTTTATAGAAAAAGATCAATCAAACACCCTAGAGATGAGCTGCTTTGAACTGGTTTTCTGTGCTGGATTACACTTTAAATGTTGCAACAGCTTTGAGAGCTGCTGACTTTACCCTGTAAAAACAACTAGTTTTGAATTAGTTGCTGTTAATTGTGTTGGGAGGGTGTTATTTGTACCCCACCCTCCCAAAGCCCAGAGAAGATAGCACATCAAGTAAGATTGTACACTTTTTCCATGCTGTCTTCTCCCAACCTGAATGATGAATTACAAATCAAATTTAACCTGTGTGATACAGCACAGTGTCGTGGTTTAAACCCAACCAACCACGCACCTCGTTCACTCACTCAACCCCCCTTCTTGCC
>NDXB01006910.1:0-14230 GCA_002631895.1 Agapornis roseicollis
ATGCTCCAGTCCCCTGATCATCCTTGTGGCCCTCCTCTGGACTTGTTCCAACAGCTCCATGTATTTTAAGCTAGGATCAAGTAATTTTGACATTCAGAGCTAATCTACCCATAGGAAAAAAAAAATAGACACACAAATAAAACCAAACAAGCAAACTTTTCTTTTTTGTTCCCAGGTGCTATGGACAACCTGACATTTGTCAGCCTAGATCAGTTTTGCAGAGTTAGCACAGCACCACCAGTACTCAGAAGGCTGCCAGATGCAGAATTCATGGGCAATTGACTTGGGGCTGCTAACTGTCCTTAGGGTTGGTTATGCATCTGTAACATCTTTAAAAGGTTTACAAGGTGAATTTAACAACACTGGGTTAGCACAGCTGGCCTTGCAATACAAAATTAGTGGACATGATGAAGCACATCCCTTTTCTCTATTAAATCTAAAAACATGACAAAAAGAACATCTTAATGGGATCAAAACCTCCACACTTTTTTGAATACATTTTCTTTTCAGTTGCTGGTTGCTCAGAGACTCATGCAAAGAATAATATATAGAGCACCCAGAAATCACAGCTTCTACTCTGCCTGTGTTTACAGGAGATGATTTCACTAAACTGCAGTGATATTTTTCCCTTAAGTGTAAGTGACTGAGTGATCTCTTGCCTTGATGTCACTGATAACCTACGGAGAATTTTCTTTTTTATAGTGCTGCCAGCTTGTTCTGTGGTGGAAGAATCCCATATATCAGAAACAACAAACTGCAAGCAGTAAGTAAGAGCTTTTCTGGAAACAGTTTATGAAATTAAAAAGAAATGCCAACAGACATTTAAAGCTTTCTCTTTCTCCAACATTTACTTGGTTTTCTCAAGCAAGGGGGAATGAAATTTTATTGGTCAGTGAGGTGGCTGAATAAAAATCATGTGAAAACTGTCAGAATAATTGTCAGATTTCCTGGCGCTGGGGATGTTGATACAGTATCTGATGCTGACACCTTAGTACTGGTGTCAGCTCTTTTGAAAATGAGAAAACACAAAAGCAGAGTAAAAATTTTCTTTGTATGTATTCACTGACATATTAAAATTTGTCTTATATTTGGAGACATCTGACAAAGTAGACATGGTACTTATTTATAGAGAAATGACCAGGAAAAATTCTGCATATGTGTTAAAAATAAGATATAGTATTTTCTTTCTGAGTCAAAGTTTCATGTCTGGAGTCAAACAAAATGCTAGAACACAAAACATTTTTTATATATAAAAATATCTATATACCTTTATGGCATAAAGTATCTGTAAAATTTTTTGTATTTCATTTCAAACAATGATTTTAGATGTCAAAATCGAATTTTTATTTTAAACTGACTTTTTAAATGTTGATGCACACTGCTGATTAAATAGCAAAAAATACAGTTATAAGTTTAGATATAGAACAACTAGAAAATTTCTCACTTAAACTGACTGTACCCCACTGGGAACTTATAGGAAAAGACTACAAATTCTCTGATTATGTTTGC
Source organism: Agapornis roseicollis (assembly GCA_002631895.1). Taxonomy (NCBI): domain Eukaryota; kingdom Metazoa; phylum Chordata; class Aves; order Psittaciformes; family Psittacidae; genus Agapornis; species Agapornis roseicollis. Next base: position 1,510 of record NDXB01006910.1, read on the forward strand.
TTCTGCATCCTATAATAATGATGACAGGATTTGTCCTGTTTGTAGTATGGGAGAAAATGGTCCTTGATGAACATAGTGTAAGCTTAACATGTACAACTTTAAAAACTTTTAGAAGGTGGCATGATGTCAGTGAGAGACTCCTGATTTCGGCTTTGAGGATTTTAGCACAAATACTATAATTTTAAATATGAAAGCATCATTCTTTTCATGAACACCAGAAGAGCAAACCTGAATATATTTAAGAAGTTGAAAACAAATCTGAAGAAGCATCTTTCTATGAGAAAAAAATAAACTTTCCAGCAACTACTGACCATGTTTGCCAGGCTCATCTGTAAATAAATTTTCATTCTGAAGCACACTGAAATCACTTCTTCTTCTGGACTTATAAAATTAACTGTAATTATATTGATTTTTAGTAGTTTTGATTTTGTTTCTGTCACTTGAAACTTTCATGGACTTAGAACCTCTGTCAAATTAAATTATTTTTATGACAGAAAACTCTTAAAATTTGTTTGCTTGTGTTTGTGGAGCTTTTCTGCTTAAAGTTTGCTAAACAAGCAAGCTCCTTCATCTTATCAATTTCTACTTAATGAAAGTCTTACAGAAGAAGCAGCGTATCACCATGTAATTAAAGAGAGTATGTTAATGCATTTGCACAAAGAAGTGTTTGGATGCAAATTAGGCGCACACATTTTTAATCTTGATGTTATTTAATTCTTGAGTGGCTATCATTATAAGCTCAAAACCAGCTTTGTTTATTTTTTACTGTTGTGTATTACATTTATGTGAGTGATTAGCGCAGTAACAGTTTGTGGATCATAGCCCTTGAACACTAAGTCCGTTGATGAATAACAGCACCAAAGGTGGTAACTGAGTTTATTTGTCCTCCATTAGGATTTAAGATGCAATCACTTCAGAAATGAAAAGTGTTACTAAAGCATTCTTTGCTATTAATAGCAAGGATGGCTGCCTGGTGTTGCACTTTTTAAGGAAGACATCTCTCACTCTCTGGAAATTATCCTAAAACCAAACAGGCACGTTACAGAAAATGAGAGAGGGGTATGTTATGTAGTTATCTAGGGTTAGAAATGTGTAATACTTTGTTCAGCACTGTACTGTATTCATTCATATACTGGATCATTGGATTTTTCCGTATTATACTGATCTTGGCTAATAGGGTGATGGTGGTGAAAGCAAGAAGCAAAGTAACTCACAATGGCCATGATGGCCCCCAGACACTTATGGGGTAATTACAGGGCAATGGGATAAAGCAGCAAATCAAAATGCTACAAACAGATGGAGGTGATAGCGATCATGAATGAGGAGTTTTTAACTGAAATAATCCCCAAGAACATAGAGAAAAGGGGGTTGTAAATTAGGTAACAGATTAAACCAGCTACATTTCTGTAAACCTCAGCTGGTCCAGGGATGGCGATTGCAGAATCCAGAGTATCTTTGTACAATTTGTACTAGTATTTGACCACATTCACAGTGATGGGCATTTGCTTATACCTTATCAGAATTTCTATGTTGTAACTTGTGTTCATTGTATTTAATTCTATTGATCCACATCCAAAAAAAAAGAAGCTGGGAACAATTTACTAAAATCTTTCTGAGTTATCTTCCCCTTCTGTGTGTAAAAATCAAAAACTCCTTTGTGGTGATCAAAGTTAACAGCTTTAGAAACAGTCTAATGTCATTAGCAAGCATTTCTCCATTTACTGAACTGTGATATTTTCTTAGTTTGGACAACCTTTTCTCACCGTAAGAGCAGAAATAAGACCTTCAAGGAGAACAAAAGAGCAAAGAAAGTATCCTGACAAATATAATGAGTAGTTTTAATATTTTTTAGGTCCTGACCCTTACAAAAATCGCCTTTTAGGACTTGCTATGAGTTTTATCTTCTCATTTATTTTTCCACAGTGTTTTAAAAGCTTGAGTTCTTCAAAAATGTTATTACACTATTGTTCTGAGTAGGGTCCTGTGACCTTATTCATGAAAATGATCTAAAAAAAGAAAAATACTGTGTAAACAGTAACCCAACATATAAGAAAAATAAATGATATATATAAGAGAAAGTACTTTTTAAACATCCTTGGAAAGAATTCCTAGAATTATTTTGATTTCAGGAATCATCTAAGATCACGTGTTATTTTAGTTTGGGATTTTTTGTTGTTATTATTGCCATCATTATAATTATTACTAGTACTATTATCACTATTGCTTCTGTTATTATTATTGAAATTTGGGCAAATCCTCTCATATTATACATTGACTTAATTGTAGCATTGTCAGTGTTAATTCACAATAACAGCACAAAATAAGGTTTTTGATCTTCAAAATAAGCAATAGTATCTTTTTAGTTTTCCCACTAGCGTATATTTCTCAAGATTGAATTTCTCAATATTCGTTAACCTGCCATATACATTTTCACAACAAATCTACCTTTATATTGAAATTTACTCAAGATGTTCTTTTCTAAAACTATTGTAACAATTGTAATACTGATATATCAAAATATTAATTTTTGCCATTTCCCTGTTAATAGGCTTGCATTCTATAATGCTGCATTCATTTTCACGCAAGTAATATTTTATGGGTGCCTGTATACTATGTCCAGAATTAAAAAGTAATGGAAAAACCTAAAATTAGGAATGAATTTTCAATTGAGGTCTCATTTAAGAGAAATATTCCTCAAGAAGTAAATGTAAAGTAGGGTGAATATTCCCCTTTACTATAGGTTATAAAAGTTGTCATATTTTTAAGAAGGAAAAAGCACAAAAATCATGTCATAATGTATGTGTTCAGGATATCACTTGCAATTTTTTTTCCAGTATGCCCTATTTTTAATGACCATTCTCTTTGCAGCTGATAAAAATGTGGAAATATGATATTGACTAACCAGTGATGACTTTTAAAATCTCTTTGTCTTCTATGGATTATTCCTCTAAAGTGGAGTAAGAAATAGAATTATAGTGCCTACAATGAAATTTAATGAAACAAACATTTTTCCTTCTGATTGGTACCTGAGAGATAATATATGGGTCAAATTTAATAGTAATAGGTGCATGCTAAATTATTCGCAGTATTCACTGAGGAGTGACTAGCCTACTATTTATATTCTTTCTGAACACATCATTATGTCTCGGGTTCAATTTGCAAGGTTCTATTTGAAGTCAATGGACTCCAGAGTATATGCTCTGTTCATCTAAAAAGAATGATAACTGAAATTATTGACTTATTGCACAGAGTGGGGAATAACCAAAGATTTAACTACTATCAGGGTTAGCTTTTTTATAAGAAAATTCATTTATATGACATATTTTTATTTAACAGGTATAAGCAAAACTTTCAGACATAGCTATATTCAACAAGTGGGAGGAGACTGCTTGCATTAATGAATTCATTTCATGAACATCTACAAAATAGACACTATGAGACCAGATTTAAAAAACAAAATATGCTATCCCTACATAATTATTTCAAACACAATTCCTTGAAAGAAAAAAAAAAGAAAAGGTAAATTCAAATTTAATTTTTATTTTTTTTTCCCTTTGCGGGTATACAAATAGATTCTGATGACTGCTGAAACACCAGATCTGGGAAACTTTTGTTTGTGACAACAAAACCAAATGTTTAGCAAATTCTGCTCTTTTTTTGATTCCATGAAGAATGTTTCCTGAAATATAAAAACTCCAATTAAGCAATTTAAACATTTACCATAAATATTTTCATATTTGAAAAGTATTTAGAAATAACATGCTGTAACTATAGCTTTGACTTCGCTAGCAGTTATATTTTGTTTTGGAGTACTATGTACATTCTTGAATGTAACAGGAATGCTTTTGCATGCAGCTGAAGACAATATGAAGTGTTTGCTACTCCAAAAATCAGTATGGAATTTTCAGTATTTAGGATAAAATTTATTTCCTGAGGATATAGCCTTAGAGGGCAGGGGGGCCCAAGACTGCTGGATGATATTCAAGGATCACCTGCAACAAGCTCAGGAGTGTTGCATCCCAACTAGAAGGAAGTGCAGCAGGAGGGCCAGGAGACCTCCTTGGATGGATAAGGAGCTGCTGAGAAAAATTCAAAGGAAGAAAGAGGCTTATAAAAGGTGGAAGCAAGGACAGGTGGCCTGGGATGAATACAGGGACGTTGTCCAGGAAGCTAGGGAGCAGGTGAGGAAAGCTAAGGCCCAGTTAGAATTAAACTTAGCTAGGGATGTTAAGGATAACAAGAAAGAATTCTATAGGTACATTGCAAGTAAAAGACAGACCAGAGACAACTTAGGCCCTCTCCAGAAGCTACTGCGTGAACTGGCTACACAGGATTTGGAGAAGGCTGAGGTTCTCAATAACTTCTTTGCCTCGGTCTTCAATGGCAAAGGCTCTGACCGCACCACCCAAGTCTTGGAAGGCAGACACAGAGATTGTGAGAATGAAGACTTTGGGCCCACTGTAGGAGAGGATCTGGTTCAGGACAATCTTAAGAACCTGAACGTGCACAAGTCCATGGGACCTGATGAAATCCATCCGCGGGTCCTGAAGGCGCTGGCAAGTGTAGTTGCTATGCCACTGTCCATCATATTTGAGAGATCATGGCAGTCAGGTGAAGTTCCCAAAGACTGGAAAAGGGGAAATATAACTCCCATTTTCAAGAAGGAGAAAATGGATGACCTGGGGAATTACAGACCAGTCAGTCTCACCTCTGTGCCTGCCAAAATCTTGGAGCAGATTCTCCTGGAAGGCATGCTAAGGCACATGAAAAACAACAAAGTGCTTGGTGGCAGCCAGCATGGTTTCACTAAGGGGAAATCCTGCCTGACCAATTTGGTGGTCACCTATGAAGGGGCTATGGAACTGATGTACAGGGGTAGAGCAGTTGATGTCATCTACCTGGACTTGTGCTAAGCGTTCGACGCTGTCCCACACAATATCCTTGTCTCTACATTGGAGAGACATCAGTTTGATAGATGGACCACTTGGTGGATAAAGAACTGGTTGGATGGCCGCACGCAGAGTTGTGGTCAATGGCTCAGTGTCAGTGAAGCCAGTGACGAGTGGTGTCCCTCAGGGATGGATGTTGGGACCGGTCTTGTTCAACATCTTTGTCACTGACATGGACAATGGGATTGAGTGTGCCCTCAGCAAGTTTGCTGATGACACCAAGCTATGTGGTTTGGTGGATACACTGGAGGGAAGGAATGGCATCCAGAGGGACCTTGACACACTTGTGAGGTGGGCTGATGCCAACCTCATGAAGTTTAAGCATGCCAAGTGCAAGGTCCTCCACCTGGGTGGGAGCAATCCCAGGCACAGATACTGGTTGGGCAAAGAGGAGATTCTGAGCAGCCCTGCGGAGAAGGACTTGGAGGTGGTGGTCAATGAGAAAATGAACATGAGCCAACTGCAGTGTGCGCTTGCAGCCCAGAAAGCAAACCGTATCCTGGGCTGCATCCAAAGGAGCGTAACCAGCAGGTCGAGGGAGATGATCCTGCCCCTCTACTCTCCTCTCGTGAGACTTCACTTGGAGTATTGTGTGCAGTTCTGGTGTCCTCAACATCAAAAGAACATGAAGCTGTTAGAACAAGTCCAGAGGAGGGCCACGAGGATGATCAGGCTGAGAAAGTTGGGGCTGTTGAGCCTGGAGAAGAGATGGCTGCGTGGAGACCTCATAGCAGCCTTCCAGTATCTGGAGGGGGCCTATAGGGATGCTAGGCAGAGACTCTTCATCAGGGACTGTAGTGACAGGACAAGGGGTAACAGGTTCAAAGTTAAACAGGGGAGGTTTAGATTGGATCTAAGGAAGAAATTCTTTCCTGTGAGGGTGGTGAGGCACTGGAATGGGTTGGCCAGGGAGGCTGTGAGTGCTCCATTCCTGGCAGTGTTCAAGGCCAGATTGGATGAAGCCTTGGGTGACCTGGTTTAGTCTGAGGTGTCCCTGCTTATGGCATGGGGGGTTGGAACTAAATGATCTTAAGGTCCCTTCAACTCTAACTGTTCTATGATTCTGCTTTTTGCTTATCAGTGTGCCAACTTCTGAATAATGTTTAGCTAGAAGGAGAACATTTTTAATTAAACACACCAAAAGGCCTTAAACTAGTTTTTGAAACAACTCAACCTCAAACAGGGATGTATTAAACAGCAATTTAAAGATTATTGGCTAATACCTGATGACTTTTCCCTAGTCTGGAGTAGAAACTAAAATGATAAGAGCAATGATGTCTCACAGCCTCTCCCTTAGGGCATTACTTAGGCTGAGTTATTTGAAAATATTCAATGAGCTTAACCAGAGACAAATCTGACACTGATTCTTTAAAGCTTGCTAACGTGATGTGCATCTTCTCTGGCTCTGGATTAGTCACTCCTGTTTTAGAATCACTCACTCCTGCAGTCCTTGAGCTATGAACAGCGAGGGCTGCCAGAGAGACTAGGAAGCAAGTCAAAAACATGAAGAGGCACAGGCTACCACGAAGTAGTTAATTTTGTCTTTTGATCTTGTGTGGCATCTCCAGATCACACGGAGAAAAAGTATGTGTTGTTAGAACAAAAGTTTTGGGTTGTGTCAAACTGTGTATTTCTAAACGCCCAGCTGCAGAAAATTAGTGTTTTATTCAGTACCTATCATCTAGGAAAATATAACCATAACAGCAATGTGGGGCATAGCATTATGCAAATACATTGTCTGTCTTTTACTAATAGTCACGTAAAAGGCATGGTCTTTCATAATAACATTTTTATGTTTCATTTGTATCTTAAAAACAAGTAATGTTGTGTATAGACATACTAGCGAAAAAATTGCATTCTTCTAAGTGCAGTCAATGAATAATTCCTTCTTTTATCTGATTACACCTCTTCTAATCTTATTTAAATGCATCAGAAGCTAAATTATGATGAAGTAGAAATGTTCTGCCCTCTGGTGCTGCCATTTTTATCTTAATATGAAACTTCTGAATGCTCTCTTTAACCCATTCAAGATCCTATCATGTTTTTCATGAACTGTTCTTAAAATTAAATTCCTAACTAACAGCTGCTTTTAATCTTCCTGTAGCAAAAAGCTGTTTTGCGTGGGAATCCTTCATTAGGACTGGTGAGTGCTGTGTATGCTCTAGCACTGAAAAATGTACTTGAGGCTTCTCAGGTGGTTCAACTCTCCCTAGTCTTTTTTATGCACATTTTAATTCTCAGCTAAACCTAGATGACCTATCTATAGATTCCGTAGCTGTCACTAGCTACTTCTTCTTTACAAATACATGAAAAATGTCCTACTTATTGACTTGATATTTAATTTCTAGTTAATTTTTCCAACTATTGCATTTTAAATTGGTCACAATCCATTTCTTCCAATGTAATCTTACAATCTGCATGATTTGGAATTTTTGTCTGAAAACCTACATTAAATATAAATGTTAGCTGAAAGAAAGACATTGTCCAGTGTCCAGTTGCATGCAGCTGTTTTCAGCAAAAGCTAGTATATTTCCCTAACAAATTATTTACTTAAATTGTAAAGTCTTGCAGGTACAGAAAAATATTTTATTCTTATTCTGCAGTGTACGACACTATGTATTTTTGATAGACCTGTTTCATGCTATTATTACAGAAGTAATAACTAGCAGCATAATTTAGGCATTGCTTAAATGCTCCAGCATTCTTTCAAAAGACTGGAGTGAGAATGTGTGCACATGTATACACAGAGAAATCGAAAGAGAAAAAGACAGAAAAATAATGCAACTGCTATTAGGAAAAGAAAAATAAAACAATAAGGGCATCTTCTGGTAAAGTTTATTATTAAAAGTAGTATCTAATTTGAGTGATGTGGAGAGATATCTTACTAGAAGATATGGTTCACTTCAGCTCCTATTTCAGACTGCAAAAGGGAGCTGTGTCCTTTAGGTCTGTTCTACATTAAAATCTACAACTACATTCACATAAAAAGGCAACTTTTAAAGGTGGAGTATTCACTTATTTATACTTACTCTTTTGCCATTTTTCCTTGTTTGCTCTTTCATACTGAAAAAATAGGCTCAGTCTAAGAAACACACAAACAAACCAACAGAATTGGACAGAATGAAATAGTAGGCAGTTATACTGTAAAGCACAGAGCAGAAAGTTACCATTTTTTGTGCCTCTTCTGTTCCTTTGAAATGGTTTTCCAAAATGGCTTTCTTGAAGCAATTTTTTCTTTAGAGCTGTAACTGAGGTTATGCTGTCAGCTTACCCTTTCTTTTCTACCAGTTTATAGCTTTCTATAAGCAGAATGCTAAAAGCAGATACAGTAAAATGTCAAGGCTGCAGTCAGCCCTGACATATCATAATTATGCATATCATAACTATGGCAAGCTGCCAGGTTATTTACACATAACTCAGAGTATTCAATCATGTGGAAAAATTAGTCTTTTCATCCCCTTAAAAATGTGCATAGTTGCAGTATGTAGATACAAATGGATGAAGAGAATATTATTCAGTGATTAAGCTTTTCTTTTTTAAATTAGACACACTAATGATTTTTCCAGATCATATTTTCCACTAGACTTTCTATATACATTCATTATATCACATTATAATTCCATAATTCAGTTGTGTTTTCTTTTACAGATAACAAATGAAATATTAGTCCTTCACATTAGAATACACCGAAACAGAAAAACACTATCTGAATTGATGAGAAGGATGTTAGATCCTGACCATTACAGAGTATTCCCTGTGAAAACATCATTTGCCTCAGATACCAGATAAATATTACACACCCTTCCACAGCCAGTAAGGGAGCACAGGGCTGTCAGAAATACAGACTTAGCTTAGGCAGCAGTCACACAGTTGTGAGTTACTGTCACATCTCTGCAATAGCTCAAAAATACTTAAAATTGGCAATTTGTATCATGTGGACAATAATTACTTGTACAATATCCTGCTTAGATTAGAAGGACTAAACAAGTTAGAATTCTGGGTAGATTGGTGAGTAGATCAGAAAAAGTGATTAACTGGAAGCTCCTTTTAATAGAAAAATAAATTAGCTCTCTTTTAAGCACGTATTCCAAGTTCATCTAATACCATGATAATAAATGCTTATATGCTCAAGTGGTTAACAAATCTGTCTCCCTGTTTGAACAGGAAGAAAATGAATGCAAAACCCTCTCTCTTAAAATGCCTTGTTCCCAGTGTGTAAAACTCAATGTGGAGGTAGTAACAACAAATATCTCAACAAGCTAAAGTATGAAATAAGTTTCATGGAAATTCTTAAGTGAAATCATAGTTTAAAAGCCATTAGAAAAATGATGCTATTACAGTAATGTAATTGTACATTACTAATGCCATAGTAACATCTTAAGCTCCAAGATATGCTGATGCTTCTTGTACTAGCTCTGCACAAAATAATGTTGAGTAGTGGTTAGCCCAGTTCTGCCTTATCGGAGACAGACCTATGTTTAAGTAAGCTTTTTCTTATCCCATTTTCTCCTGCTTACAACCTCTAGTAACACCTACCTGAGAACACAATTATTACCTAAGTGTTTGAGGAACATTAGAGGAAATATGGTGATATACCAGTGTATACTTGAATATCAGCCTGAAAAAAAAAAAAAAAAATCTGATTATTCAAGATTTGTCCTGTGCAATTGGAAAGAAAAGGACAAATAAATGGATAAAATGGATATCCAGTTATTATAAATTGTTTCATTTGAGCAGCAAACTTGCACTGGAGCTCATATGGCAGTGCTACAGCTTTGGTGAAGAAGAATCTTGGGTAGCATTTGACAGGAACAATATGCATCCCAGCCCCAGCTCCAGCAAGAATACTGCTTAGTGGGTGTCCCCTGCACATGTGAATCTCAGCTCTGCAGTGCACACCCACCTCACTACAGCATGTTTTCCCAGTCCTGTTCATTCTATCTTTGCGCTAAACAGTAGGTCTGGTGCTTGTATCTCTTCAATTTTTGTGCTTGGTCTCAGTCCCGCAGCTAAGATAATCTCCATCCAGAGCTTTCAAACCCTGAAGCTTAAATTTTAGTTCCCAAGTCATCTATAAGCTTTTACATGATTAACAAAAGTGCTGAGGCCTGAGAGTTGCTGCTATAAACAGGTCAGTCCCTACTTCCTGATGCTGCTATATCATACTAAACATCCATTTTGCCAGAACCTTGTTGCTGACAGCAGATGATGGTGAAAAAAGGGGGGCACAGAATTACAAAGTAAAATGTAAAACCCTTTAGAATTAGTTTTAAGTAATGTTAATTTTGATGGCTTTGTAACAGTAGCAATGGAAAATTACTGAGGTGCATGATACATAGAAAAAAAAATAGAGAGCAGTCAGAGAACATAACAAGAATCCTTTATAAGATAAACCGTTGTAGTTAGTGTTGGTTTAGGTCCTTATGACCTTAGTACAAAAATAAGTGTGAGAAAACAGGATAGAAAAACAGGACACAGGGAAAAGGAGTATCTGGGAACGGCAAGTGTCCAGGATGGGCTACAGTTAAACTAACTGATAAGTAGGAGGATAGAAGGATTATTATGTCTCTGGTGCTAACGAACCAATTAGACTGGGATAAGCATCTATTACGTGTGCTTCAAAGGCTGCCAGGAGTGATGAAGATTGTTGGAAGAACTAAAGGACCCTCAGAGACCACTACCACAATTCTGTACGCATGCGGGGAGCTTTCTGGAAAATGATGTAATCCATATGTAGCCTCATGAATATGTATGTGTGCCCAGGGACTATATAAGGATGGCTTGCGTAGCAATAGGGGGACACACATTAGGAGGAGCTACCCCCCCTGTCTCCCGGCACCGCAATAAAGAATACCTGTTTGTCAGCCTGAAAACTTTGTTGGCAAGTTTGTTCCTGGAGTTTTCTCCGAAACAATGGGGAGAAGGAGTATGCTAATTTATATTCCACCTTCTCTCCTTACATGTACATAATGCATTGACCCCTAAACAGAGCTCCATTATTTCTCTGCTGACCCTTCACTGGGAATTACACAGGGCCAAACAATGGGCAGTAAGATTTCTCTGGAATGAACAATTTTACCTTGTGCTTGGATGGCAATTTGTTCCTCCTCTTATGTTACATCACATTTCACCACTGTAGCTATGTACATTTAGAGAAGAAATTCAGAGCAGCCCTGTGGAGAAGGACTTGGGGGTGGTCGTCGATGAGAACATGAACATGAGCCAACTGCAGTGTGCACTTGCAGTCCAGAAAGCCAACAGTATCCTGGGCTGCATCAAAAGGAGAATGACCAACAGGTCAAAGGAGGTAATCCTGCCCCTCTACTCTACTCTCATGAGACCTCACCTAGAGTATTGTGTGCACTTCTGGTGTCCTCAACATCAAAAGGACATGGAGCTGTTGGAACAAGTCCAGAGGAGGGCCACAAGGATGATCAGGGGACTTGGGCATCTCCCATATGAAGACAGGCTGAGAAAGTTGGGGCTGTTGAGCCTGGAGAAGAGATGGCTGCGTGGAGACCTCATAGCAGCCTTCCAGTATCTGGAGGGGGCCTATAGGGATGCTGCGGAGGGACTTTTCATAAGGGACTGTAGTGACAGGACAAGGGGTAACGGGTTTAAACGTAAACAGGGGAAGTTTAGATTGGATCTAAGGAAGAAATTCTTTCCTGTGAGGGTGGTGAGACACTGAAATGGGTTGCCTGGGGAGGTTGTAAATGCTCCATCCCTGGCAGCATTCAAGGCCAAGTTGGATGAAGCCTTGGGTGACCTGGTTTAGTGTGAGGTGTCTCTGCTTATGGCAGGGGGGTTGTAACTAAATGATCTTAAGGTCCTTTTCAACCCTAACTATTCTATGATTCTATTCTATGATTGCTGAAGCATAAGGTTCTGTGTCTATTGTTGATCTTAGTTATCCATTCATTGCGTCAGCCTTTTCTCTCAAATAGGACTAACGGTGGCTGCACTGAAATATCGTAATTAATTCTTACTTGTTAAGAGATTTCTTCTTAACTGGTAAAGTACATAATTAAATCTACATACACTGTTTTTCCTGCCAAAATAACCTTGAGTTCATTTTGATTCAAAATACCTCATATTCTCTTGCACAAGAAGTACAATAAAAAGTGCAACTATTAAACAAATAAACAGAATCAGAATGACTTTAGTATATCATCTATCTGTAGAAAAATAATGTTTAGGAAGTTTTGTAATTGTGTTAAACAATTATACTTGGAAGACTGTAGAGAAAGTATAAACGCTCATATAAGAAAAAAAGGGTATTGAAATATTTAGGTTTTCTCAAAATCCGTTACATAGTCAAATTGTTCCCTCAGCACATGTCAAGGTAGCAAATATTATACAATGTGAATGTAATTGCTGTTATGAGAATAGAAATAAAAATGAGAAAACCAAGCATATTGACAGCTTCACAGTGAATGAGATCCTGTTCTCTTTTTCTTCTGATAATTTGAGAAATTACAATATTTAAACTCTCAGAACAAAATTGTCTCTCACAAGTTCAAAGAAATAATAGGATTCCAGCTGTTTCTCTTTTAATACTGTTTCCTTAGTTCTACGTATCAAAATAGAATAGACTAATGAAAATTCCTGTCATTCCATTTTATATATTAAATTATCTGATCAAGATATGAGCTTAATTATTTTTCTCCATTAGGGAAAAAAAAAAAAAAAAAAAAAAAAAAAAAAAAAAAAAAAAAAAAAAAAAAAAAAAAAAAAAAAAAAAAAAAAAAAAAAAAAAAAAAAAAAAAAAA
>NDXB01006910.1:29978-44726 GCA_002631895.1 Agapornis roseicollis
ATGCAATGTTTGACCAAGGACTTTGTGAGCCTCATGCTCTGCCGGGGAGGAGGGGAAGCTGGGAGGAAGGAGGGACAGGACTGTACTGACAGGACCAAACTGACCAAAGAGGTATTCCATACCATACCACGTCATGCCCAGGAGGTAACTGGGGGTGACCCGGAAGGCCTAGCTCTCTCGGGGTGGTTGGAAGAGGTGGTCGATCAGCACTTGGTTGGTGGGGTGTCATGAGTTATCTGTTGTGGTTGATGGGATGCTGTATTCTTTTCCTGTATCATTATTATTATTGGTGGTAGCAGCAGTGATTTGTGTTATACCTTAGTTACTAAACTGTTCTTATCTCAACCTGTGGAAGTTGCATTCTTTTGATTCTCCCCCCATCTCTCTGGAAGCAGGGGAGGGCAAGAAAGAGGGGTTGAGTGAGTGAACGAGCTGCGTGGTTGGTTGGGTTTAAACCACGACACAATGTCAGAAAAAAAAATCATACATTTGGCTTATTTAGATTCTGATCTCATGGTGAGTATTCTGCTCTGGTTTTAATATTTCTCAGGTCTGCCACAGCAACATTATTATATTTTTGAATCCAAAGCCAAATCCTATAATAACCTATTAGATATAGCCTTCCTCCATGATACCATAGAAGTCCTGTCTGAGCAGAATTCTAGCTCATCTCATGACCAATGTGTAAAGACATATTGCATCGAAATTAATACAGGTAAAAGGATTATAAGCATTTCTGAAAAGTTACTAAACCAAAGAATTGAGGCTCCCATTTACCCTGCTAAAAATTCCAGCTTTATTATGGAAAGTTTTAACCATACAATCTAAAGACACAGCCTTTGCCTGATTTTAACCTTATCGAGTCTGCGGGAAGGGTGAAGTTGCCAAGAACAAGACTGCCTCCTAGCCCTCAGTTTTTGTGCCCAGCACAGGGGTAACACTAGCACCAAGACCTGTTTCAGATGCAGAAAGGCACTGAGGTACTGCGTGAGGAGGATAGCATTCATGCATATGCACACAGAGCTTGTCCCTCAGGTAGATGTGGTTAAAAGATGATGGGGGCTTCATGCAGATGGTGCCTCTAAAGAGCTTTGCTTCAAAATGTTGAGAAGTCTCTCTTGAGCAGCTTATAACTTTGTCATATACAAACATATTTTCACCAACTCAGCAGAAACCCCATTCAAGAGTCCAAGGCATCCAGTTTCCTTTGCTAGAACCATTGGAGGCACTAAAGATTTTCAATTAAACAAGTAAGAATATTGAACAAACAAACCAACATACTCTTTTCTAATCATGCTCTTTAAAAAAATGAGGTTTTGTGGAACAGTTTCCAAAAAACTCTGTTCTGAACCAACAATAATCATGGAGAATATCAACCCAGATTTCAGTTTACATTTAGCAGAATTTAAGTAAGCTAAACATTGGAGTTTACACTGAAAATCCTCAAGCAGCCTGAATAGGCTGAATCTGTGCTTCTTCTGTCAAAAACATATTGTCAAGATAACAAAGGAAAAAACAAGGAGACTTATGCATCTTAATACTTTTATATTTCTCAGACTTTCTTTTCTGGAGTATATAGTCCTGAGCATGACAGAGATTTTGGACTTTATTCTAGGTACATCCTACAATTATTAATATCACCAATTTAAACTTCTTCATCACACAAGGTAATGGAGAATAGGAGTAGGCAGGCTATTGTTATGGCATTCAGTATGCTCAGTATGCTGGCTTTAAAATATCTACAAACATTATATTAAACATAATTTCTATTTAATTAGTATAGATCTGAATCTATCACAGCCACTTCCTAAGATCCTTTGCTGTTGAGCAAGTTGCTTGTACTGTCTTCTTACTGGAAGAAAGGATATTGCTACAGTAACCACACTGACATGATATATAATTTTAAAAGGAAGCCTGTACAGTAGGTGCACTTGAATTGTTCAGTTTCATTTTTCTTACATTTTCAGACAATAAAGGCATTGTGGGTGTGCTGAATGTAAACCATTCACATAAAGGAATACGAAATTCCATCCTTTTGGGGATGGTATATTACAATTTTACAATTTTTTTAAGCAATGTCTAAAAGGTCAAGCAAGTGTGAAAATTGTAAAGGTAGCTCATCAGAAATGATAATAGGAACAATAGCCAAATGCAAAAAAAAAAAGAGGCAAAAAGAGATAAAAGATGCACTGAGTAATTTACACAATAGAAATAATATCTGGTAGATTAACTGAGTAATTTATACATGCAGCTCTGTGAAAATCTACTGTAATCTTTCTGTGAACTTCAAAATTCTTTCTTGAAGTAATTTCTGAAATATTTTTAATAGTTTTTCATACTGTGTCTTGCACATTTCTCTCCCAGTCATACAGTAAAATTTCACTGCACTATATACTATGGTGATTTTCTATATTGAAATGGACAATACAGAAATATATGTTTTATGCTAAGGAGTTATACCATGGAAATACAATATAATATTTCAGAACATTGTTTTCTTACAAAATTATTTCTTATAGAAGTGCTACACCCTGTCACCCATATGATCTGTGATTGAGTTTTGGACCCTGCGAGGCATGGTTTCACCCAAGGAGGGCTGATGATGGTGGCAGGGAGAGATTCCAATGAGAGCCTGATGGAGTCATCACAGCAGTGTAACACAGGGAGCATAGAATAACCAGAGCAGAGACAGATTTGATGACAAGTAAGTGTGTGGCTTTCATACTAATACATTTTTCTTAGTCTTTTCTTTCTCCCATCATCTTTTTTATTCACCATCACCATTGCTATTTCTCTATCAATCAAAATCTCTGGGCTTGCTTTGTTTTAGTGTCTTTCATTTATTTCTTGTGGTATGGTTTGATCTTCTATCCTAAGAAATAATCATGTTAACCTGTGTCACCCACAGTTAGATTTGTCTCAAATATATTGGAGGAAAGAAGAAAACATAAAGTCATATTTCAAGGACTTAATATTGCATTGTTTTTACCCTCAGTGTAAACTGGGACTATTGAGATCTTGAGGAACTGGTTGCTCAGTAAAGCAGTTTATTATTTGCACATCTATGATTTATAGTGCATTCTTATATCTACTGCACAGTTATTCTCAGACAACAGCTTTTTCAAAATGCTCAACAGAACCAGGTTGTTTCCTGAAACACTGTCGGCAGCAGAAGCTGAGACACTGAACCTGAACAAAACATTTTCCAAATTAACCAACAGTGAATTAGCTGCAATTCCAGAACAAGTTAGAGGCTACTGCAGATGCAAAATATGAAAAAGGGTGCGATTAGTCTCAGATAAGAAGTGAGTGATCAGAAAAGGGTGAAGCATCTGTCAGCTGGTAACCTAAGAGAATTGTGCCTTGGTAGCTGAAACCGATTTCTTTTCCAAACATGGAAAAGCAATATGAAAAATGCTTCTTTTCCAAATTTCATATGTTGGAAGAAAAGAACCATTTCACATCACTGGTGCATCTCAGGGAACTGCCCTGATATAGCCATTCTGTCAGCCTTCATGTTCTGGGTATTCATCCAACTTAACCTTAATTATACATTTTAGCTATGCAGCTTAGAGAGAGGTGACTAAAAGCTATAAATCTTGTAGAACAGCACAAAAAAGGGTGCGATTATGTGAGCTAAATATTGTTTGGCAAGTATTTGACAGACATATATTCATCCTTCAGCTGGGATCTGATACCTTCTTTGAAGGAAGGCACAGTCAGTCAATTTGTCTGGCACCCTGTTTTATTCACTTTCTCCATTTTACTCTCAGTTGTTTCCACTAGCTGAAGGAATAGAAATTACAACACAGTTGCTTAATGCCTACAACAAAAAGTAAAAGAAGATAGTTCAACCTTTTTCTTCATTCCTTTTTCCCCTTGAGGCAATAAAGAAGAAGATATTTCGTGCAAGCCCTACAGGTGTCCTGGGTTCAGCTGTAGCAGTCATTTTTCTTGTTCCTAGCAGCTGGTGCAATGCTGTGTTTTTTATTGTAGCCTGAGAACAGCGATAAGAGGTAACTTCTTTTTGAACAAATACAAGCAGAGGTATAAAATTTTACACAACAAAGTCTACAGGGAGAAAATTACTCCCTCCTTTTAGAGGTATGGAAATCCTACTGCGTCTTCTTTAACAGCCCATCTTGGAGGAACCTTTCAAGAGAATATTATCTCCGGAGTTTGTACTTTTTGAAATTCTTCCAAGGCAAGTCAACTTGGCTCCCTCTTCCTTCCTGCAATTTGTGCATCAATTGCCATCTAATACTGAATAATATTGTCCTGTAACATATTTTCTCATTCAGAATTATGTTCTGCCATAATTTGTGTTGGTTTCTGCAAGAAACTACTGTACTAAATTGCTGCTGTGACACAGTCCCTTTCTTGTTAAATGAAGGTCAAAAACAGACTAATTTGTTTTTTCCTAAGTGATTCTATTTAATTGCTCTTCCTTTCCACATTGATTCTGTGAAGGGATTCCAATTACATCATCTTATTGTGGGATATAGTGCAGTGCATGGCAGAGCCTGGCTCTGCAGGTATCCTCTGGATTAGTGGGTCTTGATCAATGTACCTAGGTTATACTTTTCTGTGGTATAGTTCAGATGCATTAGGCTTTCTTCATATTAAGAGAAATCACCTCTACTGTTCCTTTAAAGTCATGTAACCTCCAGCTCCTTAATCGTGTTTTCTAAAACCATCCTTGGAATAGCGAGAATGGGCAGTACAGAGGTGAGAATAGTATTTCTTAGATGACCATTGAGGAAATTGTAGCGAAACAGAACGAAAACCTGTGCCAAGTATCTGATCTCATAAATTTTAGAGTATTTTGTAGAAAGCACATTTCAAACTTCATAATAATAATAGTATAGGCTTTTCTAATAAATATAAGCAAATCTAATTTACAAGCTGGCAGATCAGGGCTTGAGCTTCTGAGGCCATCTTTCCAATCATCTTTTGTAAATTTGTCTACTTTTGGGTTAAACTAACCTGGATTCTGACTCCCAGGAGTGCAGTTAACAATGGATACTTACTGTAGAGTCTCAGATTAAAGAAAAAATGCAATTAATCACCCATGTATATGGATGTCAGGTTCTCATTAGCTATGGTTTTACCTTCATATCCTTTTTTATTGCGCCACTCAGCTTACCATCTTAGACACAGCTTTTTTAGTGCAACAGTATAACATGTTGAACATTAACTGTTAAATTTAAAAACACAGGCATAACTTCAGTGAAGCTGAATGTATAGTATCCATAGTGTTTTGCATTTACACATCACTATCTCTTAAAAAAAAAAAATGGAACAAATGAAACCATGTGGAAAGAAAGTAAAAATATTGCAGTTAGGTTCCACCTTAATGGTCCAGGCAGTTTCTCGCTATACAGAGTTCAGTAAGAGCTTCACCTGTGAAACAAAATTAGATCCAAATTGTCTTATCATCTATATAAATCAGGAAAGAGTCTTATTTCAAACTCTCTAAGGAAAGGAGACTGCTGGAGAGAAAGGAGTATCTGAACAGGGGACAAAACTGTGTTCTAAGGGGAGAGCAAATAATGTATGTGGTAGGCACTTTATACCTTTCATGAAAACCCTTGCAGTAGCCTTTCTTTTAAAAGGTCGTGTTTTTTTCTAGATCTGTGTGGCTCATTTACATTTGAGAAAAAAGACAGGAAAAGAAAATTGAGAATGCAGATGATACAGAGGGTTGGTGGTCATTTATCAATTGAAAAATAAGACTAAGCTTCTAAGAATTAACTGTTTAGCCAAGCAAAACCATTTCATGTGATAAAATCCTTATAACTACAAAGCCTAAAATCATAAAATCAGACAATAGGAGTGGATGTCTAACAAAGGATTTTAAATGTAGCTTTTATTAAATGCTGTATTGAAACCACTTAAGCTGTATGTCATTGTGCTCTCCCCACTGGTCTAGTAAAAAGAAATTATCAACTTCATGAATATTTACAGGAGAGATTTATTTCTAAATCTTCATACTTTTGCTCACTTTCTCTCTCCAAGGACTGACAAAAAGTATAATAAAAAATTTTAGTGCTGAAAGACTTTTGTGAGTAAATAAGGCAGTAAAGACTAAAGATTCTTTGCTGCTCTCAAGTAAACATGGAATTTATTAAGACTAAAAGATTAATATATAAGCCAAAAAGTTTTTGTCATACAAGGATTTGAAAAGGACAGGCTTGCCATTATGATGGTATTGTACTGATATCAGGTCTATCCATGACTGGTCCAGTCTCTAGTTACTTTTGGTATTCTGACAACTAATTTATGAACCTGTTTTAGGGGTTATGAATGGTATTTGTCTTTCTTACGGATGAGGTCCCAAAGAGCTCTTACATCCTGGAGGAATTCCCATCAAGCTATAAAGAATATTTCTGTGACAGATCAGCTCAAATGCCTTGAACCTAGAAACCAGTCAAAGGTAAACAGTGAAATTATGTAATTGTTAGAATACAGAATTAGAACGTATATTTTTAAATTTGTTACATGCATTTTAAAACAAATTTATTTAAATCTATTATTATGTATGTAATTTTATTTGGGTTTAGACAGCATTTTAGAAGTACATGTTGGACTTCATATGCAAACATATGAAGCAGACATAATTTACAGTCTAAAGATCAGTTGCTGTAAATCTCACTTGAAGAATCTAAGAACATGATAATGGAGCAAGGGGAAAGTTTAAGAATGGTCTGGAGGAACAAAAACCATTGCCTTATTGGACAGCAAAGTCATGGGTCCAGATAGGGTTTTTAGTAACTAGTAATACTTTAAATAATAACATCTACCACTTGGGTGACAGTCTCTTCCACATTCTAAATCTGATTAGATTCAGATCAAAGACTTGAAATTCACTTATATGCTCTTTCCCAACCAAGTGGCTGCAGACAGATGGTAGAAGGTTCAACCATGAGCAAAGCTGAGCACTTGTCTCAGAGGCACGCATACAGAGGACACAGGGACACACAGGCAGAAGATATTGACACAAACAGGCACAAAGACTGGCAGAAAAGGTGCTGCCTTCAATAGCACCTACACACATGGCTCACATAAAACACAGACACAGAGAGCTGTTTCCTCCACTTCAGCTGGCAGAGACTGAAGGTCCCTATCACAGGCACACACATGGCACCCACCAGGCTCACAGGCACAGATTTCCCCAGCATTGCCTTTCTGTCCACCAGGAAGGTGGCCCTGCTGCCAGCCCCTCATACAACGCCACAGGTCCCTGACTCATTAACTGGACCAGCTCAGTGCCCACTGCAAACACACAACACTGACACACCCTTCCCACAAGTCCTTATGTTGTTCTCCTTTCCCCTTTACAAAAGGGAAATTTGAAGTTACAGTGTTCAGGTTGGCCCTTTCCAAAGTTGTGTCTGGGGGTTCTTAATGGCTCACCAGCTAGTGTCTGTAAATTTCTGAACTTTGGCACTGTCTCTGTTATCTGTTGCCTTACAGCTCCTTAACCCCAGGGTGACTTGTGAATTCTGGCATGGGAAAAGAGTCCAACAGAGCTCAGCAGAGCCACCTGCCCCAGGTCTCCTCTTTTCTTGGGGTGAACACAGCTGTGATCATGAGACAGCATCCTCTAAAAGCTTTGGTATCTGACCCTTGAAACCAGTAATGACCGCTGTACCAAAAGATATGGGCTGCATTCCCTTAGGCTTGCCCATCCATCAGCGTTCCTGCTTCCTCTTCCCCTGTGATTACTCTGTGCAAAATTAGAAATCCTGGATGCTTGAAACCACATGGAAAGACCAAGCATACAACACTGAATATCTTGCAGTGCGGCCTGGTGAGGGAAAGGATTTTGAGCTCATCAGCAAAGAACCCATTTAGGATCAGTAGTTGAGAACATCATTATTGCTATAATCAAAATAAAATTATCACCATTTTTTATTTTTCATTTACATTTTTTAATAATGACACTAGATTTAAAAACTGGTTGTTATGCAACATAGCCTAAGAAGATTAGCATAGTTATCTAGAGAGGCTTACAGATGCTGTTTTGTTTCAGCTCTTCAGTAATGATAAATTTTAACTATTTGCAGGTGGTGGCATTCACTCTTCTTATGTAGTAGTTTCATTAATTTCCTTAGGTTGGTATTTCAGATGCAGACTTGTCAAAAATTCTGAAGACAAATCTCATCTCTAACACGGTGTCATGGTTTAAACCCAGCCACGCAGCTTGTTCACTCACTCAACCCCCCTTTCTTGCCCTCCCCTCCTTCCTCCCCGCTCCCGGAGGAATGGGTAGGAGAACTGAAGGAATGCAACTCCCACAGGTTGAGATAACAACAATCCAGCAACTAAGGTATAACGCAAATCACTATTGCTATCACCAATAATAATAACGATAAGGAAAACAAGGGAAGAGGGTACGATACCACCCACCGAAAACAAGCCAAGTTCCCTCTCCTTCCGGGTAACTCCCAGTTACCCCCTGGGCATGACGTGCTATGGTATGGAATACCTCTTTGGTCAGTTTGGGTCCTGTCCCTCCTTCCTCCTGGCCTCCCCTCCCCCCTGGCAGAGCATGAGGCTCACAAAGTCCTTGGTCAAGGCAAACATTGCTTAGCAACAACCAAAAACATCGGTCTTATCAGCCTTGTTCCCGGGTTAAGTCAAAACACCAGCTACTAAGGAGAAGAAAAACCGACTGCAACTGCTAAACCCAGGACACATGGCCACTAATGTTACATTGGGCAACCTCTGCGAAGAGATTCAGAGCAGCCCAGTGGAGAAGGACTTGTAGGTGGTGGTCAATGAGAACATGAACATGAGCCGACAGTGTGCACTTGCATATCCTGGGCTGCATCATAAGGAGCATGACCAGCTGGTCAAAGGAGGTGATCCTGCCCCTCTCCTCTGCTCTCGGGAGACCTCACCTGGAGTATTGTGTGCACTTCTGGTGTCCTCAACATAAAAAGGACATGGAGCTGTTGGAACAAGTCCAGAGGAGGGCCACAAGGATGATCAGGGGACTGGAGCATCTCCCATACGAAGACAGGCTGAGAAAGTTGGGACTGTTTAGGCTGGAGAAGAGAAGACTGTGTGGAGACATCATAGCAGCCTTCCGGTATCTGAAGGGGGCCTATAAGGGTGCTGAAGAGTGACTCTTCATTAGGGACTGTAGTGACAGGATAAGGGGTAACGGGTTCAAACTTAAACAGGAGAGGTTTAGACTGGAAATAAGGAAGAAGTTTTTTCCTGTGAGGATGGTGAGGCACTGGAATGGGTTGCCCAGTGAGTTTTTGAATGCTCCATCCCTGGCAGTGTTCAAGACCAGGTTGGATGAAGCATTGGGTGACATGGTTTAGTGTGAGGTGTCCCTACTTATGGCAGTGTTTTGGAACTAGATGATCTTAAGGTCCCTTCCAACCCTAACTATTCTATGATTCTATGATTCNGCCCAGTGAGTTTTTGAATGCTCCATCCCTGGCAGTGTTCAAGGCCAGGTTGGACGAAGCCTTGGGCAACATGGTTTAATGTGGGGTGTCTTTTCCCATTTCTGGTCAAACCAGTGAAAACCCATTAGTGGAAAGTATATACATGGCTTCATGCACCGATACATACTGGCAAAGTGTAGCCAGCCCAGACTACCTTACCAGTTGCTGACCATGAGGCCCCATAGTGTCTCCAGTATACAGGTTGGGCTTCCTGGACCCTTCAGTAACTGTCATACAGACCTTCTGCTTCCTACAGCATCTGGCCCAGATATATGACTACTCCAACATTTAACTCCCAAATGTCTTACTTTACTACCTGGACAGCCCTGTGATGTTTGGCAGCAATCACACACTGACCAAGGCACCCCCACAATATTCACATACTTCAGCGTCACCAGGTATTGCACCCTGTGCAATGTTGCAGCAGATCCACTCAGCACTCACAGCTCACTGTGACCTGATCCCAGTCCAGTGGCTGCCCTCAGACCCCTATACACACAAACACATTCAAAGTCCCTTATCCAGAAAAACAAGTAGAAATGAAGTTTAATGCAAAGCCAGGACCAACTGCAGGTACAAAGAGCTGGGCATGGCCAAACAAGTGTACTATCTTGTCAGCTTTTTGCATCAAACAAAACCCTGTTATGTTCTTTTCCTTCTATTTTCCCACATATGTTCTTCCTTAGAGGAGGAACCTAGGTCAACTCTTTTCTTGCTTTCTTTTCCTGCCTAAATGTACCATAAGTTCATAGAATCATAAAACCATAGAATAGTTAGGGTTAGAAAGGACCTTAAGATCATCTAGTTCCAACCCCCCTGCCATAAGCAGGGACACCTCACACTAAACCATGCCACCCAAGGCTTCGTCCAACCTAGCCTTGAATACCGCCAGGGATGGAGCACTCACAAACTCACAAACCAGGATACGGTTGGCTTTCTGGGCTGCAAGCACACACTGAAGTCAGTTCATGTTCATGTTCTCATCGACCATCACCCCCAAGTCCTTCTCTGCAGGCCTACTCTGAATCTCTTCTTTGCCCAACCTGGAGCTGTGCCTGCGATTGCTCCCACCTAGGTGGAGGACCTTGCACTTGTCATGCTTAAAACTTCATGAGGTTGGCATCAGCCCACCTCACAAGCGTGTCAAGGTCCCTCTGGATGGCATTCCTTCCCTCCAGCGCATTCACCCAACCACACAGCTTGGTGTCATCAGCAAACTTGCTGAGGGTGCACTCAATCCCACTGTACATGTCATCGACAAAGATATTGAACAAGACTGGTCCCAACACCAGTCCCTGAAGGACATCACTTGTCACTGGCTTCCAGCCAGACAATGAGACATTGACCATCGCTCTTTGCGTGCGGCCATCCAACCAGTTCTTTATCCACCAAGTGGTCCACCTATCAAATTGATATCTCTCCAATTTAGAGACAAGGATACTGGCGCAATGCTTTATCTGACATCTATCAAGAACTACTAAGGCAAAAAATAAAAACCAAGCAGGGACATAAAAGATAGAAGAAGGAAAAATGCTTACTTAACTGCATCATCCCAGCACAACAATAGCCCCATAATAGTCTAAGCTGCCACTCTCAGTGTTGCTCTGCTTGTTACTTGCCTCACAAAGGCAATAATTTCCTGTGGCCTGCACTATTAATAGTTTAATATTAATTTTCAACGCATTTGCTAATCTTCTCTGAACAGTGTGTCCTCTCATTCCCACATACTACTACCCACACGTTTTCCAGGAATCACTCTTCTTGCTACCAAATTTCTGTAAAGGTACTATCTTCCTCTTTTTCTCCCCTTCACTGCCAAGTTTGTTTTTAAATTGTGTTGGAACAATTGCAAGCTAGCAAGATAGACAAACCTTAAAATTGACTATTCTGTCACTTGGATATTATTACATCCATCACTGAAATGCAAGAACCAGCCTTAACTCTTAGTGTAAACTTAGCATATATACTGCTGAGTGCATTGCAATATGAAATAAACAATTTAAGCTAAAGCTGCCACTGATAGTGAAGTAGTTCATGCAAAATAACAGTAAAAGATCTGGAGCTATTACGACTTTCATTATATCATAAACTAATTTCAACTGATTTGTATGGAAACTTTCCCTTTGCAATCAGTCTGATTTAGTATGAACTCTGCACCATATTCTGCTTGGTGGAATTATGATAAATGAATGACCACAATACATTAGTAGAAACATTTCAGCCTAATGGATGTATAATCCATGAATCTACTACCTTTAAGATACCATGATTCTGGAAAAGTTGGATATTAATGCTACCAAGGGAGCTACTACAATCTAGTTTCCTAAAAACAGCATTCAGATAATCAGATTATAGGCCATCCTACTGTAAAAAGGGACTTATACCTGAGCTAATATGATACTTGAACTCCCTTCACATAAAATTAATTTAGAATATGGTGAAGGTGTACTAAAGGAGACTTCAGGTATGTAAGCATGGCAAGGATGGTTTCATACTTTGTATTTTCTAGTTAAAACCATCTGTGACAGGAGGATGAAATCTGAGTATGAGACATTTCTAATTTAACCCATTATTATGTTGGCTTTAATTTTATTCTTTTTCCTACTGTTCAAAACCATGGTTTTGGAAGTACTTAACATTATATCAGTGAGGCAAATTTTATAAATACCACTGTATATTAAAAATTCATATAATACATCTAATAACTGATTTGCAAACAGTCTGAGATGTGCTTTGTCTAAAACCCCTTGCATCACTTCAATAAGAGGTTGATTTCTGGAAAAGGGCTATAAAACCCTGCAATTATAATCAAGTTATGAATGATGTTCTCACTTAATTACAAATCTTGATTAGGGTCTTCTATGCTAGGCTCTCTTTAATATTAAGATTAAATAATGAGTTCCATAAAAGCTATCTAGTTTGCTTGACCTTTACATAACACTGGGTCAGAGATCAGTGTATTGTAAGTGTGCCCTTTATGAGTCTGTTAGCTCAATCTATATGCCAACTGTACTCGAATTCTATTAATACATCTGCTGCTAGAATATAGTCTAATAAAATAAAAGATGGACAGAGACTGGTATAAAAGGCTATTTTCTCAGTCTTATGACCTAGAAACATATCCTAAGGGAAGGCCACTAAGTAAATTAGGGAATTTTAAGACATATGCCTATGACGTCTAGTCAGAGATGCTTGAATTTAACAAGTAAGGATGCAATGCAGAGAAGCATAATTATTAATTTATAACAAAAGTTTCCATAATTAAAGCCTACTTTTTATTTTCTTAAACTCACTGGTTTAGTTTGAATATTCATAAATTTACACATTTTAGGAAAACAAAAATATTAGTACTGTAATTAGTCTATTGGAAAAGTAGAGTAATTTTATGAAGAGAGGAAAAGCACTGGAAAAAAAAAGCATATACTAGTGTTGTTTTTCACAACTATTTCAATGACAAAACTTAGCTTGCAAAAATGAATTGTCAGGTCGCAAGCAGGTACGTACTGGCAACAAAGTTTAAAGTAAGCTCTTATGAGATTTGCCTGAGTGTGGTAGTTTTTCATAACTGAAATGCTAATAACACTGGATATCAAGCATAATTCTGCAGAAAGCATAATGCTTTTACTTCCAAAATAAAATGCAATAAACCAGTCTAAATCTCAATTATTCTTTTCAAATGCTACTACTGGCATTCTATGATTGAGATTTTGTTCTTGATTGTTCATTTTCTTAAAATTCTCTGGTCTTGGCTTTTCTCTTCATCAGAAAGAAGCAATGATTAAGAAGTCTATTTGGGAAGCCTGGACAGCAATGAAGAAGGGCAACAAAAGTCACTGAGCTGCATTTCCCATTAAGTATCACTCAAATGTATTCAGACTGCCACATGAGTTTTCTCCCTGTTGATGTGGGAGTCACGGACAACGCTGAGATGATCAATGTGATCAAGCGAGTGCCATTTTATTAGACAAAGTGTCAACATTATATAGAGATTCTTAGCACAGCTACAGTGTTTTGGCAGTTGTTGATTGGGCATCTTAACCCTTAACAATGCTAGGATTGGATAACACTGTCCTGGGAACTCGAGCCCCAGAACTTCCCAGCTCCCCCTCTCCTCTGCCTGCCTCTGAGTTCTTACAGCTGGTGTTTCTTTTACTCCCTCATCCATGGCCTTCAGTTTATCTCGACTCCGTTTCTGTTCTCAGGCAGGCTGCCTTACACCAAGGTCTCTGGATTGCTCACAAAATGTCCATTGTCAGACAACCTGTCCACATCTACCTGCTAATTTTCAGCAGAAATTAAAATATTCAGCTCAACTGTGTTCAGTGTTTTCAACAAAAAATAAGAATCATGCTTTTTTCCTGATAGCTGGAACAAAAAAAAAAAAAAAAAAAAAAAAAAAAAAAAAAAAAAAAAAAACAAAAAAAACACACAAAGAAAGGAATACGCTCACTTGGTGAAGAGCTAGAAGCCAGCCACAGTTTAAAAATTTGATGTTAAAAGACTGGGACCAGATTCGAGACCATCTTAAGAACCTGAACGTGCACAAGTCCATGGGACCTGATGAAATCCATCCGCGGGTCCTGAAGGAGCTAGCGAGTAAAGTTGCTAAGCCACTGTCCATCATATTTGAGAGATCATGGCAATCAGGTGAAGGTCCTGAAGACTGGAAAAGGGGAAATATAGCCCACATTTTCAAGAAGAGGAAAATGGATGACCTGGGTAATTACAGACCAGTCAGTCTCACCTCTGTGCCTGCCAAAATCTCAGAGCAGATTCTCCTGGAAGGCATGCTAAGGCACATGAAAAACAACAAGGTGCTTGGTGACAGCCAGCATGGCTTCACTAGGGGGAAATCCTGCCTGACCAATTTGGTGGCCTTCTACAATGGAGCTACAGAACTGATGGACAGGGTGTCATGGTTTAAACCCAACCAACCACGCAGCTCGTTCACTCACTCAACCCCCCTTTCTTGCCCTCCCCTGCTTCCAGAGAGATGGGGGGAGAATCAAAAGAATGCAGCTTCCACAGGTTGAGATAAGAACAGTTTAGTAACTAAGGTATAACACAAATCACTGCTGCTACCACCAATAATAATAATGATACAGGAAAAGAATACAGCATCCCATCAACCACAACAGATAACTCACGACACCCCACCAACCGAGTGCTGACCGACCACCTCTTCCAACCACCCCAAGAGAACTAGGCCTTCCGGATCACCCCCAGTTACATCCTGGGCATGACGTGCTATGGTATGGAATACCTCTTTGGTCAGTTTGGT